>CABHPH010000730.1:43868-80621 GCA_902168325.1 Peromyscus nudipes
TATAAGACCATTCTAAGATTTGAACAACACTCACGAAGTTCCCGAAACTTTGACCAAATCCTGGTTTCACAGACTCTCACTTCAAGCCATGTTGCTTCTGCCAAGTCAATGCTCTTACGCTCTAGTCAGTAATACTCCCTTGCCCGGGAAACTTCAATAGCTCCCAGCTTCTTACCAGGCTGAGTTCTGGTATTCAAAGCGGCCTGTCTGGCCGTACTCGTGCCCTTTCTTGCCCATGTCTCACTGCTTCACTTTCTCTGAGCCTGTACTTACACTGTTTCTGCCACATGGATCGAGACCCACTCTCTGTCTTCGTGACATCACAGATATGCTTCGAGGTACTCTGGTGACTTCTTTTCTTGCTTTGTGTCTTAGAGCTCTTTGAATCTCTTCTGTGGTCAGCATTCTGCATGAGCTGCTCTGATTCTTCCCTGGCTCAGGACTGGACATTCTGTAGAGCACCAGTGGGTCCAGGGCTTGTGCTCTGTCTGGTAAGATCTGCCCCCATGCACGTGACCCTTTCTGGAAGCTGGTGGAAGCTTAGGACATTGGGAGCTGCTCAGGACACTCCTCAAGCTAGACCCTGTATTATGGCAACTTTTAACCTGTTGGAGTGTCTGGTCTTGATACTGATACTGTGATATGACGTCATTACAAAGTTCACTCTGGTGTGGACCGCATGGCGACCATTGCTGCTTGACAAAGTTCCAGCATTTCAACATTGCAGCCCACACTTCTCCAGCACCTTTTCACTTTCATTTTTAATGAGTCTCAATATTAATGCCTTTCCCTTTGGGAAATTCTGTGGGCTTTGGTAAAAGTTAAAAATATGTACAATCGTAGCCTCTCTAAACAAAATAATTCTTTGGAAAAAAAATCCCTGCCACTGTGGAACCAGGAAATCCATTATGCCCTCCTAAATACACCAAGAATGGGAAAGTTAGAGATTTACTAGACACACCCGATCCCCAGGATGAAATGCCTGCAATTCAAATCCAAGAGCCTGAGACCATTAAGGGCAAGAGTTCAGTTACTAAATACAGAGAAATCAAAATGGTATGGCATAATGGGAAAAGAGTCAGATATCAGGACCTTCCCTTTTGGGAGCATTATGAGGGGAACAGGCCCGTCTAGTAAGACTAAGAGACTGTAACATAGTGTCTGCTCCCCAGAAGAAGTCCTTTCCCCAGGGTCAGGCATTTGTATAAGGGTCTCCCTTCCCTGGGGGCTTGAGGAAAGTTCCTGCTTGATAATGCAGTTGTTCTTTTTATCTCTAGCAAGAGGAACTTTTGGCCCTTCCATTACAAATGACTGGTGCCTATTGTCAAGGTCAATGTAGATTCCTCAAGCCATACCCCAGGTCACATGCCCCCTGTCTCCCATTTAATCCTATGTCCAACTATAGAGTATAAAAGGTGTAGTATTTTTCAATTAAACCCTACTACCAGGCATCCCAGATTCACTCTCAGATCATGTCTCCTCCTTCTCTCCCCCAGCCGACTCCACACCTCCTCTTTAGGACCTGAACTCCCCTGCCAAAGCAGGTGTCCAACATCACTCAACTTTGAGATCCACACAACCAGGTTATTAGCACTACCACTCCCAATCCTATAACATTTTAACTAACTTTATGGTTTTATCTTGGGCTACATTGACCAGTATCCTGGGCCACAGGCAGTCCTTGGGCTGTGGTTTGAACATACCTGGTGGGGGCCACTCCAGATGGACAGTTATGCAGGTGCGATCCTCTTCAGGCAGGAGAGGAGCAGAGAGAGGCAGAATTAAGGCATGGGAGTTGGGATTCACAAGGTAGACCAGAAGTTTCTTTAGGATGGGAATGACTCTGCAGTGCAGGCTGGCCTTGAACTCATGGCATGGGTTCTGTGCCCATTTTCAGCCTCTTCTCCTGTAACACCCATTGATACCATGTACCACTTCATATCACCTCTTCTCGGGGCTCAGCACAGACAAGACAGAGTCCTGATTCATGTGTACAGGCAGGGAAGGGACAAGAAGGATAAAGACATACCAGACAGAGAAATGGCAGAGACCCCGTGCAGCAAAAAACTGATTGGAGACATGTTTTCCTCACAGAACCTCATTGTTCTTTTCTGTTCTCTGCCTTACTGGGTTAAAACCTTCTTCTTGACCCTATGCCTTGTGAAATCCTACAGGGGATTCTCTGGCCATAGCCTGATATTTAAGAGGCCACTGAGGATGAAGGGATAGAATGTTCTCAATGTGTATATATACTCCAAACTCAGGTGATGAAATCCCAACTCCCAGTATGAGGATATTGGGATGGGGCCTTTGGGACATGACTGGGTCATGAGTGTGGAGCCTTCATGAGTGGAGTTAGTACCCATATAACAGGGACTCCAGAGAGCTCTTTACTAAGCAAGACTACACATGGCTATTGTCCATAAACCAGAGAATGGACCTCATCTGACACCACATTTGCTGGTACCTTGGCTGTGGACTCCTCAGCTTCCAGCACTATGGGAAATAAATGTTCGTGGTTGTAACCATTCACTTTTTTTGGACACGGCATCTCAAGAAGACTAAAGAGATCAGCCCTCAAAACATACAGACCCTGCCCTCTGCTCTAGTGAACTGTCATGATGACCCTAATGAAGTGCAGGACCTACCGTGTACCTAGCTCTGTGCTGAGAGCTTTACATGAATCACTGTACCTAATGTCAAAATGGAATTAGGAGGCAGCTATGACGTTGACCTCTGTAGAGAGGAGATAGCTGAGATCAGAGAGACTGAAGTCATGTGTTCTCAGTCCACATGAGGACTGAGAGGGTGCTGGTCTTTGACCCCTGTGCTTTGGAGATGCACGTTGACCTACACATAAGTGGAGATGCTAGTGAGTCAAGATGGGAGACATTTGGATGCCACTCAGATGGGAGGAGCTGGCAACCAGAGAGACTTCCTGAAAGATGAGGAGGGGGTCAGTGGCAGCCTTGAAGGGGACTCCTGGGTAAAAGAAAGTCATTCCAGATGGTTCCACCCCCCATCCCCCACTCGGAGTACGAATTTATTTTTAGTAAGAGGTGTGTGTGTGGGGGGGGAATCTGGGGTCTGACTGCGATGGAGAAGTCTAGTCTCCAAGCTGGGGGACAGCCCAGGAGCATCTCCTTGGCTGAAGGGCAGGCACGCGGAGGAGAATAAAAGGCCTGGCAGAGCTCAGTGGTCTCCCTGCATCTGTACACCTCAGTGCAATTAATGAGAACAGCTTTTGGAAAGAGCTTTGTCCCTCTGCTGACTGCCGTTTAGCCTCTGGCTGTCAGATCACCTGTGGTCACAATGAAAGCATCCTGCAGGATGGATGAGGGCAGGGACCTACTTCTTCCACCTAGGATAGGTAAAGCATCACTGGCGAAACAGCTTTGTCTTCTGCGAGGTGGCGGTGCCGTGCATACCCATACCCCATGAATTCACCCTGCCCTACCAGTGGCAACCCTTTACCCGGGTGTCTTGACTAGCCCCCGGGGTGAGCTTTGCTCTTGGAAGCTGGGATTTCTCAGGAGGGGTACCTGGAGTGCTCAGGGCTTCTCGGTGTTCCTGGACAGTGAGTTATGATAGCCTCTTATCTCCAGCAGCAGGTGCAGGCATCCCGGGATAGTCTTCCCTGCAGAGTGAAACCAGGTGATATTTACTGGCCCGAGTGAATGAGCGAAGCAGCCCCATCACAGAATAGAGGGCACTCCTCTCACTCATGGATTTTTCTCTCCTTTCTTTCTTTCTTTCTTTCTTCATTATGTTTGTAATTTTGTTTTATTATTTCCCATTGGAAAGCTGTGAAATGAAAATGATGCAATCTACTGCTGTGAAATAATGTCGTGCTCGAGTCCTTTTCCAATAAGCCCCGAGGTTTGCACTGTGACGGCTTCATTAAGTTAGTCGACGCCACGGCAAATGGAAAAGCGCTCAGAGCTTCGGAGTTGGCTAATCCGAGTTGGGCTGCCCGAGAGACTGTAGCCCATGAGGGAGCTCAGGCGATTGGCTCTGCATGGCAGGGGCCAGCGGGCTTCCACCTGCCATGTGGGGGACGTCTGCACAACCGCTAGAACTCCCCTGGTCCTCCCAACCCCCAAAGCCTGCATGCCAGACGCTGTCCCAGGTGTTGAAAGGATGGAGCGGTTGGTTGGGGCAGGAATGCTCAGTGGGTGGCCCGGGAGAAGCAGGGCATTCCTCTGTGGGTCATTTAAAAGGACCACAGACACAGGGTTAGCTTCTCTCCAGAGGCTAGGGCTCATCTTGTCAGGTGCCAGTAGGCATGCCTGAGATGCTTGCTGATGAAATACAAGGGCTCCTGCCCAGCCTTCCAACACCATCCCCCTGAGTTTCTGAGAACAAATTCACTCTGGCCGGGCTCCACTGCAGTATTAAAGATTTTCATCCCTGATAGTTCTTTCCAGTTAGCATGCTCAGTATTAAACTCTGTCGTTATGAAGCTAAATATGCACGATCCCCAAATCTATGTGTATTATAACAAGATTTTATTGTTATAAATTTGTCTTCTCTGTCTTCAATTTCTGCCTTGGCTGTCTTTTAGAAACTCAAACGTCTGATAACTAGCCAGGAGGTAATTAGGAAGTGGTGCTAAAGAATCACAGACGCATTCTCTCACTCATTCATAGAAATTTATTGAGTGTCTGCAGTAAGATAAGGTTCCCCCAGCCAGTGGGGAAGACAGTGGTGACAGCTAATTACAGCACTAAGGAATTCTGGTCTAAGCCAACACAGGAAGCCCCCTACCACATATATACATAAATATTGGATAAGACAATTTGAAACCACAGCTGTGCATCCAAGTTCCAAAAATGCATGGGAATTTAGAGCGAGCGTGTGTGGTGAATGAGGTGGGGAGAGGGATCATGCACATTTGTGTCACTAATGCTGGGCTTTATGTGCAGGCAGAGACAGGAGACCTACAGCCTCATGGGCAGCAGGGGCTAAACATGGGCTATTCATGTGGCTGGGTGAACAGCAACACCCAGGAAACATGACCAAAGCAGCTTCTAGAAAAGCAATCTATAAATGATCAAAATCTAAGATTGTGCCAAGCAAGAGAGCTGGGCTCCAGATTCTCTTCTCACAGTGTGAAAACCATTCACAGAAAAATCAATTCATAAATTGGCTTGAAATCAAAGCAACCCAATGGGATCCTAGCAGAGGCAAGCTTAAACCTCCCCCGAGACATGCCTCTATAACCAGAGTATCTAGGATGCCCAGAGGAAAAACTCTCACTGAAGATGAGCTCACAGGGGGAAGCTGTAAAGCACAAAGAGAAACAAACTGACAAGAAAGGAAGTCTCAGATTCAGTGCAGCACCAGGCTCCACCATCCATGCAGAGCCCAACCCTAAAACCTCCCATTTTCCTATTCATTCAGTACTATTCTGCCCCCAACTCTAAATGAGACACCAGAGTGTCTGAAACCCCTGCTTCTCCTTTTTTAAGTTCATGAGACTGCATAGTGTTCCCTTAATAGGAAGTGTCCCTGTGGACACCTACTCTGTGGATGCTAAAGTTAACCATATAAAATGGTACCGTGCTTATATTTGTTTTGTGTGTGCGTGCATGTGTGTACTACATGTGCACATGTATGTGAAGGTTTTTACACCCATCCATGTGCAGAGGTCAGAGGGCGGCACTGGGTATACTCCTCTGTCACTCTGCCTTATTACCTTGAAAAAGGGTCTCTCACTGAACCTGAACTGTGCTGGTAGCCAGAAGGCTCCAGAAAGACTCCTGTCTCCTCTACCACAGACCCACAGTGCTAGAGTTATAGCTGCACATGGCCACTTGTTTTTTGTTTTTTGTTTTTAATGTGGTTCTGGTGATTTTAACTCAGGTCTTCATGCTTGCACAACAAACATGCTTATGATGCACTATTTCCCTACTCCAAATTTGCATCTAACTTATGCACGCTGTATACTTTAAATCAGTATTTTTGTTGGTTAAGAGATCTAGTATAATGTAAAGGGTAGTTTTTTTTAATACTATAAGGTTTAGGGAATAATGAAAAAAAAAACCCACACACAACTCATTACAGATGCATTTCTTCCCATGTGGCTTTAGTCTGTGCTTGGTTGGATTCACGGATACAGAGCTTGTAGCTATGGAGGGCCAGTGGTATAAATACCCAGTCACATATAACATATCTTTATATATTTTTGTTTAATATGCATAGCCTATTAATAAATTCTGAAAGTAGCCCATATTCTTCCATTCACTAGATGTGACCATGAGGGATGGGACTTCTGCTGCCTCCTCACCTGACAGTGTGGTCAGGCTGCTCCAGGGAAGGTATTTTCCAAGCACTGTTTGGAGTCTGAATCTTGTGAGACCTCAAGATCCTCAAGAGATCTTCCCTGTTCTCATACGATGACATCATTTGACAACTTTTCAGTCATAGCTCCAGACTGCCTGCTCAGTGAGCTACTTCAGGCTACTGAGGTTGCCATTCAAACCCAGTGATAACATCCACACAGCTGCCTGGCCGTATTCACTCTGCTGTGTTATGTGTAGGCCATGGCCATCGCTGAGATGTCAGCCTCGTTTTGAATTTATGGACAGTCGCCATGGCTGCCCTGCTTACTTTTAAATCACAGCTGTCTTCAGGAGCCCGAGAACAATGGAGAGCACCTCAGCTACCCCACACAGTTGGAGTGATTCCTATCTGCATCATCAATGGTTAGCCTCCATTTCCCACTAATGGGGCCTTAAGGAACATATACCCTGCATGCAGTTCACAGCAGAGCTGCCTGTATTCCATTAGCAGGTTACTTCCCATACCCTTCAACCTGACTCTTCACTGCCATTTCCAAGTTGTTTTGCTGTTAAGAGGGATTCCAGGAGAAAGCTAAGTGTTCGTTTTTCTGCCATGAGAAAAGAAGATGAGCAAGCGGCCCTAGAGCATAAGTAAGTAATTGCCACCAGGGCTTCTCTCCCCAAGTCCTCTGGCTAGCAGAGAGATGTGAGCCCACCAACACTCTGTAATTGTATGGCAGTAGTCATCCATACTTAAACTCACTTTATCATGAACAAGGAATGGTTCCTCAACCTTCTACTTACAAAAATGCCTACTGAGAACTTGGTGTGCCTATCCCAGCACTGTGGTTAAAGAAGAGCAAGAGACACTTTGTTGCCACCAGAGAACCCAAAGACAGTCACAAATATAAGGGTAACAATTAGGCAAAGGACAACCCCAGGCTCTAGTTTAGTTAGCCTAGTGCAGTGACTGCTTCACCTACTTAGGGGTCTGGTCTGGTTACGGGTAACATTCCTTCTGTCTTTCCTCTCTGCAAAGCTGCTTTAAGCCGTATGGGCACATAGCTTAAGGAGCCTCAGCACATTTTCTATAAATGGAACAGCTTCAATTCTCTACTCCCTCTTCTTCGGCCCAGAATAGGGCCTAGTCCTAACTAGAGCAGGTGATACGATTGCATACACAAATTCAACCTCCAGAAGAGACATCTAGTCTGGGCATGCCAACTCTCAAGTTTCCAAGGCTACAGCAGTCTGCAGTAGCAGAGTACAGAAGGAGCTTGATAACATCCCATCATCAAAGGGTTTCCTTGACGAAGGAGAAAGGATAATACCTTCTTAGGCTCCAACGATCACTGGGGTAGGTGGATTTGAGTGGATCTGATCACCTCTTGTCCTTCATTCTCCTGATTGGCCTCCCCTTGAGTAGAGGCTGTACCTGGTGACGGCTTCTGTCAAGTGCAATGTGGAACAAATGATGGGGGGAAGCTTGAGTGATTTGGTTGCAAAAGGACAGGATTCCCATCTTGCTGGTATTCCACCTCCCCGCCCCACTCCCAGTTGGCTGCAGAGTGAGCTGCTACATTGGAGGGAGAGGCAGGGCCAAAACCCACCACTGAGAGCTGTGTGAGCCCATGGAATTGACTGCAGCTCCAGCTAACACCTCCACCACAGCCTAATAAGACTCCAGACGGAGAGGGCTGGGCCCATACAAACTGTGAGACAGTAAATGTGTGTTACCATAAGCCGTCAAGTTTGGGGGTCATTTGTTATGCAGCAACAGCTAACAGATAGTTACTAGCAGCATGTGGGTGGGTGTCTCTTAGAAACTTCAACTTAACATGGCTTGTTTCTTAAGACCTAGTTAATAAGAACGGATAGTGTGGTAGTTTGAATGTAGTTGGCCCCCAAAAGCTCATAGGGAGTGGCACCACTCGGAGGTGTGGCTTTGTTGGAGTAGGTGTGGCCTTGTTGGAGGAAGTGTGTCACTATGGGAGTGGGCTTTGAGTTCTCATATATGCTCAAGCCATGCTCAGTGTGCCAGACCACTTTCTGTTGCCTGCAGGATGAAGATGTAACTCCTTCTCCACTCTCAGCTCCTTCTCTGGCATCATGTCTCCCTGCATGCTGCTGTGTCCCACCATGATGAAAATGGACTGAACCTCTGAAACTGTAAGCCAGCCCAATTAAGAGTTGCCATGGTCATGGTGTCTCTTTGCAGCAATAGAAACCCTGACTATGACAGCTACTCTAACCAATCCCAGAAGACACCAAAACATGGTTTTATTACAGTAGGAAGTTCCTATACTAAGGGCTATAGGCTATGAGGTTCTTCATGGCCAGACATTCTATGACAGTGCTTTAAGCAAGCAGAGGCCTCAGAATTAGCCAAGGGGATTGAACTCAGTATGAGATCTACCAAATCAGGATCTCCATAGGAATCTAGAGCCTTCTGGAGTCACCACCACTCATCTGGTTCCATCATGGTAATGTAATAGAAAGCGGTGGGCCAAAAAAGTGAAGTACCGTGTGTGTGTGTGTGTGTGTGTGTGTGTGTGTGTGTGTGTGTGTGTGTATTACATGTTTGTGAATGCAGGTTAGCATGTGCATTTGTGTACACATGTAAGTGGAGATTAAAAGTCAATCTTAGATGTTTTCCCTCAAGTACTATTTTTTTTTTTTTTTTGAGACAGGGTCTCTCACTGGCCTGGAATTTGCCAAGTAGATTAGATTGGCTGGCTGGCTGGCTAACAAGAAATTTACCCAATTCTGTCCCTCTAGTTCCAGGATTACAAGTGTATGCCATACTCATCTTTTTTTAAACATAGGTTTTGAGGTTGAAACTCATGTTTTCAAGGCGAGCACTTTACAAATATGCCCATCTCCCAGCTCTGAAGTGTCTTAAAAATGATAGCATTTACTTGTTTTGTGTGTAGTACTATGAGTGTAGGCCTACATGCCTGTGTGTGTGTGTGTAGGTCAAAAGATAATTTGTAAGAGTCAGTTCTCTCCTTCCACCACGTGGGCCCGAGAGACCAAACTCAGGTCACCAGGCTTGATGGCAAGCCCCTTTCCTCGCTGAGCCATCTTGCCGGCCCCCTAAAGTGTCTTTTTAAGATCAGAGAGCTGGTTGGTGGTAACCTAGGATAAGGGCACAAGGTTCCCATCTTCCTGTCTTCCTCATCCGTTCTGACACAAAGAGGCCCCGCCCTGATTCAGTGGGGAGCTCCGCTTAGGTGCTAGCTAGCTGAAGAAGCAGCAGGAGTTATCAAAGGAAAACTTCCAATGTTATCTTTATTTGTTCTGAAAACCATCTCCATTCTTCATCTCTCCATGAAGTCCTGGCACAGCGACAAGGAGAGCCTTTCTCTCCAGCCTCCATAAAGCGCCTTGTTTCATAAGAGAGGGCACAACAAACGCTTCCCATCGGCTCTCCATCTCCAGGTCCCATTCAGAAAACCTGGCCAGGATGGACCTTTCCAATATTGCACACGTGTGGGTGTTGTTGGGCCCTGCTGGTTTGCCGCCTTTTCCTCCACCTTCCCTGAGGCAGTTGCTCCTGTCCTGGGGGCCTTTGCGCTACCTCCAGTCGAGGGCATCTGGTGCAGATGTGGGCTGTTCACAGCCTGGGTTCCAGTTTGCTTTGGTCCAGGGAAGCACCGTCCCTGATCCACAGCTGGATCCACCCAGGGTCCTCACGAGCTCACAATGTCCCAGTGCTGGCTCATGAGTGACGACTCACAAGGGTTGACCACGACCTCTTTGCCGTCCTCGGTGCTGTCACCAAACATGTCTGTGTCCAGGCAGAGGTGGGATGCTATGTGCTCAATGCGAGCGCCTGTCTTCGTCCATTGCTGAGGAGATAGAGGGGAGAGAACATGAGCTCATCTTTTCTGACCAAGTCCAGGGGCTCTATGGATAATATAAATCACCCCGGCATTATCAGAAGGGATGATACCCCATGTGGTCAGCCAGAGATGTGATTTCATGGTCTCATGAAGGAAGAAATTATTCTGACAGGCAGTAGGGTTTTATTTTATTACATTTAAATTTGTATTTATTTACTTGTGTGTGTGTGTGTGTGTGTGTGTGTGTGTGTGTGTAGGCCAGAATACAACTTATCAGAGTTGCTTTTCTCTTTTCCACTGCAATGTATCTCCAGGGATCAAACTCAGATGGGCAGGCCTGGTACTGTTGCCAGTACCTTTACCCATGAGCCCTCTCTCCAGTTCTAGTCTTTTAAAAAATGAGTTTTAAAAAATGTTAAAAGTTAAATCAGTGTTTGCTAGGAAAACTCATCGGGAGGCAATAACTTTCCAGGCGACAGGGTAGAAAATGTGAACTGAGTTAGACACAGGGGCAGACAGGAAAAAAAAACAAACAAACCAACCCAAAAACCATGTTCCATGCCTTCCTTTAGGAAGAAGTTAGACAAAGAGAAGATGGGGCCAGTGAAGGTGACAGCAGCAGACTTCTTCAAACTCTGTACCAGGAGCCCACGGAGAGGTGGGTCTCAGGCAGTTTCCCTTGACCCCCTTGTATGTGGCAAGGACAGAGGGATGGACACATACCCTGACTAGACACTGAGCTCGGTACTTCATAGAGATCATTACCATGCTTGTTCCCTACAGTTCCTCTGGGTTCTATCAGCCCCCTTTTGGAGAAGAGGAAGAGGAAATCTCAGATAGATACAGTGATCCACTGTGGGCCACACT
The DNA here is from genome assembly GCA_902168325.1 of Peromyscus nudipes. NCBI lineage: Eukaryota > Metazoa > Chordata > Mammalia > Rodentia > Cricetidae > Peromyscus > Peromyscus nudipes. Next base: position 54,865 of record CABHPH010000730.1, read on the forward strand.
CATACTTGGAACGAGCTCTTGAGCCGCAGTCTCTCATACCCGGGCAGGAAACTGAGCACATTCCTAGTCCATGCTGCTAGAGGGACAGTGTGTATCTAGGATACAACTCACAAAGCATTGAGGGCAAAGGGTTGAGTGGCATTCACACCTATGGCCCTGGCTCTTGTCTAAGAGTCCAGGTAGGTGACGGAGCAGGGACAGAAACATACAGGGTGGGCGGGCTGGTAAGATTAGCTAAAGTCTGCAGGCTTTCAGCTATTCACTGCTCAGTGGGACCAATGTAGCCTTTACTGCTGACACCATTGAGGGAGTCCTATCCCTGACTCTGACTGGAAGCTTTTCATGCTCATTCACCCTTCCCCTTTCAACATGCCCTATCTTCTCTTGACTGGAGAAGACTTACACCCACCCCAGTCACATTATGGAGGTTGACCACTCCCAATCCTACCCTACCCCAGGGCCTATGGAGCACTCACCTGCCTTTCATCCCCATTCTTGCACAGAACAAGAACCACTGGGGCACCAGGGAACAGGGTGACAACGGATAGGCACAGCTCTTCCTGGATGATCTGCTGGGTGTATGTGAAAGCCCACACCTGAGGAGACCAAGGAGATTTACTCAGGAGTGGGGCAGCCACCATCTGTGGGGTACCACCATACCTATGTGTGATGACCCATACGGCTGGATAAGAGGTTCCATGGGTCCCAGGAAGTAATGATCATCAGGAAGGTCACCTGGTAGAACGCTACTCAAAGGACAAAGGCAAGGAGTCTACACTGCCATGAACTCTCTGTCCCCACACCCCATGTTGGGTCCTGAGCCATGGACATGCAGGCATATGCTGGAAGTTGCAAACTAATTCTGACACCGGGCAGCAGCCTCAACACCCTAGCTGATCCACATGATCTCCAGTGTCTGCTTGAAGATAATGTCTCCATGGGAGTTTGTTGCTGACATTTAGCACTTCAAACAGCTACCCGACAGGCTTCCCTCTGCCCCAGATGGCTTTAGGATGTCCCCTCTTCTTTGACAGGATTCCAAGTCAGTGCCTTGAGAACCTGAAAGCTGTGATAAGAGGCAGATGGAAGGGTAAAGGGGAAGGAAACACTCAAGGGAGGTGATGGAGACGAGTCAGGCGGGAAAGAAGAGAGTTGTGCAAAGTAACATTACTTAAACGTGTGCACAGTCTAACACGCCAGTATAGCAAAGGGTCCAGCCCTTCCACCCCTGCAGAGGGGAAAGCAGAGAGACCAGATCAGCAAGCTGGAGATCTGATGGAATAGGGAACAGGGGCGTTCTGCGCGGTCATTGCAAGACACCAAAATAGCGGATTGCTTAACAAGTCCTCTAGTTTCCAAGTTGGGGGGCAGCAAGCCCTGGTGTAAATGCTGCCAAAATGACAAAGAAGTTTTTCTCTCGGGTTGTGAAAGAGATAATAACTGCCCTTTTCCTTCATCATGCAGTGAAGACGATCCAGGATTAGTCTCCAATGGAGGTTTCAGAGGGGACTCTGCTAAGGGCCGTATCTTTTCTCCATTACATCCCTGTGTGTGAAGTGGCCTTCCATCTTTGGACCAGGCCACTCATGAGCTCCTTCTTGGCCACTGCCAATGGAGAGCAGACAGCTTGCAGCTATAGGGCCAAGTGTCCCTGAAGTGTTCCACCTGTATTCATACACTCATTTCAATTCCCATATTAGGGATGATACCACTTTCTGGTCTGTCTTCTTTATGCCCTGACCTCCTCGTGGGGGGCCATTCCTAACATCTTATAGGAGTTGAGACAAGAGTATAAATATAGGACCATGCCTCATGAATGCCACACTAGGCCCTGAGACACACGTAATGTTGGCTTCTAGGCTGTCTGCTCCCTTCTCTTCCCACCTCTAGCCTGTATATTTGAGCATAGGCATTCTCTAAATGGTCCCCCTTTGGGTCTAGATATGAGTATTGGTGACTTAATCCACTTGAGAGGCCAAAGCCAAGCATGAAGTCCCCATGGGTCTTGAGACTGGTTTGGGGCACTGGACAGATGACTCTGGTGCCCTAGGCATCAGGAGTGTGATCTAGAATGGTAATCTGCATTTGGGACTGAGAATATTTCTCCTTGTGGGAAGAATAAAGGCCCAAGGGCTGTGTCCAAGGGCAGAGCTACAGGGAGCCATTATTTGTGGACCCATAGGACCACTGGCCTGAAATCTATTAGATTTTTACCCTCCCTTGAAAATAAGGCTTAAATCCGTGATGGAAAAATGAGTTAGTCTTTTCTGTTATTGCTCTGTAGCCCACTGGGAAGCACAAATTAACATTTCAAAAATAAATCCTGTCATTATCATAAGATCACCACAATATACATGGCGTTACATTGTTTCTGTTAAAAGCATTAAGGGATTAAACACAGGAACTTAAAACACACCACAGTTTCTAAAAACACACCTTGCCAGTCTTTCCTTTTTAACACCTGGAAGTGGCATCTGAGACGTCACATTCAGAAATGCCTCTTGAGAAGGGACACACCAGAGCACACCTGGGCTGGGGTCTAAGAAAGTCACTCTAAGGGTCTGCAAGAGGGACCTGCGAACAGGAAGCCATCATAAAAGTCCTTATACAAGGAGGCTAGAGAATTGGCCCCATGGTTAAGAGTAGTGCTTGCTGCTCATACATACATACATACATACATACATACATACATACATACATACATACACACATACACACATACATACACACACACACACACTCCTTACACAAGTATACTTTCTGGGGTTTTCCTGACATTTAGTCTCCCAGAGGAGGGCTGATCTCCGATCTCATATGCAAGAAGAAAGAAGAGAAATGGGAAGCAGAGGTCAGGAGCAGGTGGGTAGGAGGAACTAAAATCAAAGTGTCCATGTCCCATTCTGTGTCCCTCACACTTCCCAGAGGAACTGGCGATGAACGGGTTTATTAAATGAATCCTGAATGAGAAATGTACCCTAAGAAGGCAGTCATTGAGGGGAGGGCTGGGGTTTAGCTGACTGGTAGCGTGTTTGCCTAGCAAGCAAGGGCCTGAGTTCAGTCCCCAGCTCCAGAAAACAAATAAATAAATGGAAAGGTGGCAGCAAGAATACTCAGCCAGATCTGTCCTCCATTAAGGATTGTAGGGCCCTTTATTGATGGCTCCATTCAGAGCCTGGCGGAAGTGCTGTTCATGACGGATGTCCCTCTCCACCTCCAGGGAAGGTAAGCCAAGGACCCATCTAGGGGCTGATGTGAATGGCTTTGGCTCTCTATGGGGATGGGCTGAGGAGAGTGGTTTGCCCGTGGTCCTTGGATTCCTTTGCCAGTCTGTTAGAGCAGGGAAACTGTACTCAGAGGACATGCTCCCTGCCTTGGCTGGAACACAGTGTCTGACAGCAAGAACAGTAGCCTTCTCTCTCAGGCACATGTCCCCGGGCTCCAGCTGGGAAACCTGGGATGCAAAGGGACCACAGTGGTACCTGGCTGGGGACTTACTGTTTTGAGCTGGATGAAATTAGGGAGGAAAGATTTTCTTAAGATGTTACAAGAACTTAGAGAGGGAAGGGCAAGGGTGATGCTGGGCAGAGGTGCTGATCTTGGAATGGCCCGGGACCCCATCCTCTGACAAACAGGAAAACATCAGCCTAGAGCAAAGAGACTTTGCTCCATACCTCATTGAAGAAATATCTGGCAAGTATCTGGAGACATTTCTGGATTATTAAGACCATCCCAGATGCATGAACTGGCTTTCTGGAGCCCATTCCCTATGGTGGGATACCTTGCTCAGCCTTGATGCAGCGGGGAGGGGCTAGGCCCTGCCTCAACTTGGTATGCCAGACTTTGTTGACTCCCCAAGGGAGGCCTTACCCCCTCTGAGGAGTGGATGGGCAATGAGATGAGGGGAGAGGAGGGTAGAAGAAGGGGATGGAGGGGGAACTGGGGTGGTATGTAAAATGAACAAGAGATTTTTTAAAATAAAAATAAAGTAAAAATAGTGAAAAAAAGACTAGGTTCTATAGGCACTTAGTGAGGTGGGCAGGGACAATGCTAAATATCCTACAAGACACAGGACAGTCTCCGCTACAAAGAATGACCTAGTCCTAAGGACAGTCATGCTGAAGCTATCATGAGATAGTCTGCAGGCCTACACCTAAACTCTTAGGTATCGTTCCTGTACACCCTGGTTAGTGTCCAGGGGCCTAGCTCACCCAAGCTGTCAAGTGGGGGTGATAACAGCACACGGCCCATCTGAGGGGCTATGGTGAGGAGTAAACAAGATCATGCCTGCTGAGCACATAGCCCAGATCCTGGCCCTGGCTTTTTGTACTAGCTCCAAGAGTGGTGTGTCCGTCCTCATGCGAAGGAATGTTGGGTGAGGAGCCACAAACCAATCCTCATAGAAATGTGAGGTGACTGGGTCATTAGTAAGCAGGAGCCAATGTCCTTTACTGATGGTCGTGAGTTCTGTGTTTCTAAATGTCTTCTGTGAAGTGAATATCAAACAAGGGAGAAAACAGAGGGCACGAGACAGGATTGCTGGTCTTGTTGAAATTAGAGCCTTTCAAAAGCTTGGCTGGTTCGAGCCCCTCCACGTTCAGGTTTACTTAGGCACAGTGTCATGGGAGTGAGGATCAAAGCGGTCGATGGTTACCCTGAGCAAAGTCGGGAGCAGCTGCTGGGCTCACTCTGCATAGGAGCTCTTCTCAGATGAGACGGGACCCAAGTAGAGGACATCAGGGCCACCAGATGTTCTCTGTAAACCACACAGGCAAGCCTATCAGGCCATGAACACGCCCTTGAAGGAAGGGTGGAAGATGCCTGGAACAAATGAACCAGATCCAGCAACACCTCTAATTCAGTGCAAGAACTCTAAGGGGCCAGTCATGGAGGGCAGCATTGGGTGTTACAAAGGCACAAATGACTGACTGACAGGCCATGTTGGGCTCACTCTCTTCCTTGGCTGCAGAGGCGCAGACTTCATCTCCACCTTAGAGATGGCTCCCAGCCCGGAGGCAGCAGGGTGAGCCGGCAGATTCCTAAATGTACATTTCTCTTGACTGGGATCTTCACTCAACTCATGCTTGAGGGAATCCTTTGTTTCCTTCATATCTTCTCCTACATTGCCGGAAAAACTTGTATATGGGAGTAAAGCCCCATACCCACTTTGTTTGGTTGTATCACAGGGTTGGGCTCCGGGGTAACTGCCCACTAGCTTAATAACTTTGTAAACTCTTGGAGAATTACTTCTGTAACCTCGTGTGCAATATGAAGAAACTACTAGTCCCTCTAGTGAGAAGGCCACTATATAGAATATATGACTAATACGTGCATATTCAGAATAGTGATCTCCATTTAGCAAAGATTTGGTTACTGCTTCCGATGGTGACACCCAGTGACTCAGAGTGAGACAAGAGAGATATGCTCCTTTGGAAACCATCCTAGAGAACTGGCTGTCACGGCGCCTTTGAGGGGCCATTCCCAGGCTGTGATGAGGAACTCTGAGGAAGAGGGGGCAGGAGGCAATGGGCTGGCAGCTTGTTCCACTGCAGACTTGAGATCTCTACCCTGGAGGTGTCCGTGTGCCTGCTGATCTGCAGAGCACTTTCAATCACATCCACCCTTGGGGTTCCCAGCTGCTGCCTTCTGCTCCACAAATTGGGAGCTTCAACCACTGGCTGGGCAGGGGGAGAATACAGTGCAAACTGTCTTATGTTTCCCTCACTTTAATTTGGAATAGAAACTAGAGTGTAGCATCTGTCTTCTTTCTACCTTTCATGGACATTTTTTTTCCAGAGATTTCAGTGAAGTTAAGAAGAAAAGTATTAGCCTAGAGACTTCTGGGGCTTCACAGATTTTTCGAATGCATGATGTATGCCTCTTGCATTACCCCAGGGCACCAGTTTGCCAGTATCTTTGAAACATTTGAATTCAGCATTTTTCTCCAAAGGATGACGACAAGCCAGCAAGCAGAAAGGTGAGGCAGGGTGTGGAATGGATGGGCTGGTGTGGACGGAGAACAATGATTAGAACTACCGGGCCGAGCAGTGGTGGTGCATGCCTTTGATCCCAGCACTCGGGGAGGCAGAGCCAGGCGGATCTCTGTGAGCTTGAGGCCAGCCTGGTCTACAGAGCAAGATCTAGGACAGGCACCAAAACTACACAGAGAAACCCTGTCTCGAAAAACCAAAAACCAAACAAAACAAAACAAAACAAACCTACCAGATTAAATACTTAAATAGCCTTCATGCTGGGCATGTAGCATGGTTAGAGAGCCATAAGACTCTGGGGTTTGATCTCCAGCCCTGCCAACAAAAACAAACCAAACTAAATCAAGGGAGTATTGTTGCAGGCATGAGGACATCCTAGTACCTGGGTTTTACCTGCCTGGCGAGTGAATGTCAGCTAGAGACAGAACCTGGACCTCCTTGTCCCACTCTCCATAATTTAGGGTCCTAGAACACCCACCCAGTGGCTCCAACCTGATCTCAGGGTCTGTCTTGATCCAATGCCTGGGTTTGTCCTCTCAGGGTAGGCCGTGTCTCTGGTATATAATATATATATATATATATATATATATAATATACAACATACAAAAAAAAATATATATATATGGGGATGGGCTGGTGTGGACGGAGAACAATGATTAGAACTATCGGGCCAGGCGGTGGTGGTGCGCGCCTTTAATCCCAGCACTCAGGAGGCAGAGTATAAGCTTTCAGTCTTATACTTGAATATGAAAGCTTAGAGTTCATCATGTAGGACAGAGCCAGAAATGGGAAGAAGCTGGAGCCAGGCAAATGCAGCAGTAAGCCAGTATAACATGTGTCTCTGGAGTATGGTGTGGCGTTTGTGGAACACAGACCCCCCCAGTCACGCTCTTGCCCAAACTCTCATAAATGTTAGGGAGGATACTGTTCTCTACTGACTCCAGACCTACTTACGGAGGAATGACTTTTGCTTTTGAATTTGTCACTGGAAATTGTCTGTAACAAAGACCCTCTTGCCAGCTTTCTCCTGTCAAGATGGAGCTGGTTAACCGATTTAATATTTATAACCTTGAAGAGGAAGGTCACACACAGGTGTCTTCTCCCATGACTAAACATCTAATAAAGCTCTGGAACCGTGACTTGGCTGTAAAAAGCACCAGAGATCTGCTGGATAGAGTTAGTGTGTGTAGGGGTCACCACTAGTGTGTAACCCTAGTTAACCTCTGGGAGCCTTGGTGGCATCAGCTGTGAAGTAGGGGTAGGGAGTAATACCTACTTCATCTGGTTCTTGTATCACTCCCTTGCTATGGATGCGCAGTGACTGAAGAGGTGGGCGCGGGAAGAGACGCTGGAAGAGTCCAAGGGTAGAGATCCACCCTCTTGACAGGCCAAGTCGAGAAAGGTAGTGAAGACGAAGATAGGAAGAGGCAGAACTGTGTTAAGAGGAAAGGAACCCCACTAGTGCCTGAGGTTTGCAGACAGAGATGAAGGATGATAACAATGGAGATTTATGAGGGAGGAAGAGGATCCTAATAAGAAGAGAAAAGATCACAAGTCGGTCCTGCAAAGATATATAATGGATGCACACATGTGTTCATTTCATGCAGATGCTATTAGCTGAAATAGCTATGTGGATTTCCTTCTGAGCACCTGAAAGTGAAGCCCAATCCTGCTGTTGGGCTGTGCACCCTTGGAGAATTAGGCTGCGTCTAATTCTGAATGAGCTCACGTTGTCTCCCCAGCAGGTAATATGGTATCCAAGATGCTACACGTCCAGTTTGCGGAGGTTAACAGTAATCGAGCGTCTGAAAGTCACGCAAACCAGCCATTATCTCAAAGCAAAGCAGAGTGGCAGCCTACCACTGCCTCAAGGAGAGAACACTGTGTACCTACAGGCCTTTCCTCCATGGCCCCAAGTGCCTGGCATTGTGTGCCTTCCTCCTACCTCAGGAAGGTCATCTGAAAGGGCAGCTGGGATGGGCCATTCTCCTCCAGGTAAAGATGACCGTGCTACCTCTCCTAGGACTGGGTATTAAAGGACCCACTCTGAGGCCCAGAGATTTGGTGGCTTTCCCTCCTACCTCCTTATGCAACCAAAGTTGGCAAGTTCCAGAAAGGTTCTGCTCAGCTGGAGATAGACCAAGCAAATCCTGTCCCAGGGAAGGGGCCAGACAACATTCTGACTGTTGGAATTCCCATGAGCAACACCCACACTCAGACTCACAGAGAGATGTGTCATCTACTCACGATGCTTTACAAAGTGCCACTTGAGCAAATTATGTCACCGTCATCTGGGCAGCCACACCTAAAGTAGAATCGACACCCCCATTTCCTGTCCTTTCTAGTCTAATCTAACTCCCACACCACCTCTTCTACCATGTTTGGAGCAGAGGCTGCTGCTGCTGCTGCTGCTGGCAAAATCATTTCAAGCCAGAGCCAGGTCTGAGCGTGTAGATGCTTATGAACAAGAGAGCCGCCGAAGGCTGTGCTGAGGTTGGGATGATGGTTTAGAGACCACATACCATGTGGGGATGAGGGATGGGGCAGGAGGAACACCTAGAGGCTGTGGCCATAATCTAACACAGAGAGTCTCAATGGGGGACATTTTAAAAGAATTACCTAGCTCCCAAAGTCATGACAGAGCTGGTCATGGGGAAATGGAGATCTAGCAGGAATAAGTGAGGGTGGGGTATGAGAAGAGTTTTTTTTCTGGGGAGAACACCGTGGGCTGCAGACACAGGGGACTATGGGAGGGGGAGGGGTCAAAACACTAGTGAGAATTGGAACCATGTCACCAGGGCAAAGGGCGACACATGCAGAGACTTGTGCATTGCCAGGCAGCCGGGGTGCTCAGGGCCATCTGTAGAGTTTAAACCACAGAGGAGTTTGACTCACTCAGTCACACACTGTTTGAGTCACTGTCCGGGTGGGAGTCCTTAACTGTGAACCTTCTGTTCCCAGAGCCCTCTAGTGGGACCTTACAGAGGTCTCACTAACGAGGACAAAACTCAACTTCCTCAGGGAACCTACTTCCTCCGGAGGATAGACAGTAACTGAGGTCCTGCTTCTCTCCAATCCCATCATCTACTTGCCCTCACACTATCTTGTGACCTCAGTTTCCCCAAAACCCATCCTTATACTCCTGCCAGGTCACAGTATATGCTGTATTTCCTGGCTCACCCTCCCTTCCCTTCCTGACCTTGTCTGTTTCTACTACCGTCCCCAAACAGAAGCCCATTTTCAAGTCCTCTGGGACAGCTTTGCAATGCTCATACAACGCTTGGATGCCACATCTCTGTTTCTATCGTATCAGTGACAAAGGCTCGGGGGCAGAGATTAGATTACAGTGGCTGCTTACACGTTTCCTCCCATAGCCCAGTCTTGCCCTTCTGCATCTTAAGAGTTAACAACGTCTGCTGAGTGAATAAATGATGCATGAAGGCACAGAATTTGTGAATCAATAAACAGGAGATGGTCAAAGCTGGAAATACAGGTAATAGCTTCAAGAGTTTATAGAGGGGGAAAAAAAAGAGTGGACTGAGAACCTCAGTAAACACCCCAAAGGTGGGGAGAGGAGCGAGGCAAGAACTCGGACAGGAGGAGAAGGCGGCAGAGATCCTGTGGAATCACAAGGCAGAGAGGGGGAGTCAGGCAATGGCTGTGCTTGGCCAAGGGCTATGGGGGCTGAGACAGGTGGTGAATTTGTCAGTGACCTGGAAAACAGCAGGCCTAAGCTTCAGAAGGGGGAATACTGGCAGAACACAGAATAGTGGCTCAAATATTGTGTGACTGCCAGCACACACGGACAGGATGTGCTCGGTTGACAAATCAAGTAAGCAACAAGAAAAGCTTCCTTGGAAAGAGCCCCAAACAATCCACAGACAGGGGAAGCAGGAGGGTGCCCAGGGATAGAGCTATGGATGGTGGTGGTTTAGCCAAACCTGATACGATGGCCTGGAAGACAGCTGGGAGACTCCCCATTGGGACTTCTGGTCTCAACGACTAGCAACAGGCTTCTCTTCCTCCTTGCATGTCACATGTTCAGAGTTAGCTTGTGTGACTTTCCCTGCCTGGCCCAGCCCCATGTCTACTGCCTGTAGGTAGGAGACAGCTGCCCGTCTCTTTGGGGTTCCCGTGAATGAATGGACCATTTCCTAAGGGCAGACGCCATTTGGGAGCCATCTTCCAAAGGAATTCCATGTATTTGTTGACCAAGTGGAGAAAAGCCAGAGGCCAAGAAAGAAGGGTCCTTCTGCTCCATTCTGGACCCCTGGTGTCATGCCAAAGCAGGGACCAAGGCTAACCTGGGCATCTCTACTCTCCGTGGCATGGAGAGCTATGACCAGAACGAGTTACTGTACCTGCGACTTTGCTTCTTCTCCTTGGACCTTGGTGCAGGGGCTTAGCCTGAGGTGTGGTGTCTCATGGTTTTTCTGCTTCTGAGACTCCAGGCACTTGTGCCTCTGCCGGATATTGCCCTTCTGGATGGAGGAGTCTGGGGGGACCCTGTAGGAAGCCACAAGGACAGATGAGAATACACTGGCATTTTGTTTTGTTTTGTTTTGTTTTGACATTAGTGGCTGCTAACTGCTAGACAGATAAGGGGTGTGTTTTGAGAGGGCACAGCCATCTCCCCTAGAGTAGTCACAAAGGTTGGCACTGCTCAGAGGAGGGAGGGATGCTGTTAGTGTGCTGCAGCAAGGGACCCTCAGTAGCCACACAGCAGATTGATCTCTAGGATGGAGTCTATGTCACCCATCCTAGGCTCTGAGCATAGCCCAGGGCACCACCCTCAGCAATGGAGAGATTCTGCTATCAGCTAAGCCCAGTCTCTTAGGCTACTAAGTTCAATGTAATTCTCTGGCTTTAGGATAAGCAGGGCTGATCCATCTGGTTCAGTCTTCCATAGACTTAAAGACTCTCCTCCAGTTGGCCATGGGTCACGTCTCTCCCAGACCAGGCTGGACAAGGGCCTCTTTTTGTAGCTAACTATGGTTCCAGCCGATAGGTGTACCTGAGTTCTGGGTAGACATTCTCCAGGTACCACTTGAAGGTCTGGCAGTGCAGATTCTTCCTCAGGTTCAGCCTGTTCTCAATGCTGGGATGATGAGGGTGGAGGGTAGGACACAGAGACAAGATACAGCCATCAGAGGCAGCAATCTACGACAGTTCCCCCCCACCACCAGTGACATGTTCTGCAGCCACACATCTCTAGGGGATACTGAGGAAAGGAACCAAGTAGAGATTTCTCTAGTTCCAGACAGACCTATGAAAGCACCTAGCTTGGTCTCTTGATGATGTAGAAACGACACCAAGGACTTGTGCTTTTCTTTGAAAAATAGAATTGCGGGTATTTTCCCATCTTCATTAAAAGCCAAGCTGCAAGAACACTGAGTGTGTTGTGAATAATTCACTGCTGGGACTCTGGGGCTACTCTTACTGTCCCTCTGTTGGAATACCCTTCCCTATGGCCCCAGCCTCAGAGCATCCTCTTCTCTGGATGGTGTTGGGGTCTTATCACACAGTTGTCCATCTTCACGTGACAGGCATGGCACTCAGTGTGGGACATGACCGTTTCAGAATAGTAGTACAAGATAGTGATTCATGTACCACAGTCCACACGGCCCTGAAGACAGGGCCTAAAGACACCTTAGAGGTACTCTCTTGCTTGATGGGTCCATGCTACTCAAGAGAACAGTGGCTACTGATGCTGGTATGTGGAAGGAAGCATAGACATCTAGAGAAGCCAAAGGGTGGGTGAGGCAGGGGTCCTGCCCTAGGTGGCCTTAAAGCAGAATGGGGGAAAAGTGAATCTACAGGGATTCACATGAGACACTGCTGAAGGGTGTCGACTCTATCTCAAGGGCACTGGGGTGGACTTGGTGGGCCCTGTGCAGAGTATGACACGGAGCTGCTTTAGGAAAATCTTACCACTGCTTCTGGAATGGGCCAGTTGAAGCAGAAGTGGGGGCAGAGGACAGGTAGAAGGTGACTGTACAATCCCGGGTGCCATTGCACTCCTTTTAGTGAATTGGGTGGGAACGGACATGGTCGATCCTCTACTTCAATAGAGGTAGCCTTGCCTCCTGCCCCGCCCCCTTCCTCCCACCCCTTTTACTCTCCAAGACTTCCCCCAAACTATGTTTCCTCCTCTTCCTCCCAACCTCCCTCCTTCTTGTGCTGGGACTCAAACCCAGGGCCTCATGCACACTAGCCAACTGCTCTACCATTGAGCTTCACCCCCAGCCTCAAAACTTCCTAAAGCTCATAGCACACTTCCTCACCAGACCTCTCAGCTCCTCAGGGACAAAGACAGCATGCTATGACTGATGCTCTGTGTTCAGAAAGAGCCTAGCGTCTCAGGGTTTGAATGAAGCAGCAGTCTCAGGACATGATGATGACTCAAACAAGTCAAGGAAGGGGGGCCAGGGTGATACCCAGACCTGTGACTTGGCACATATGGTGTAAGGAACATAAGGTGTTTGTGGTGCTGGATGGGGAATATGGGATGAGGGACAGATTCAGGAACAAACTTAATGAGTTTAGCTTAGGACTTGTTCCATTGGAGGTGTCTGGGAGACATGCAGGGAGAAGTGGCCATTTGATACTTGGGCATAAGAAACTGCAGCCCCGAGGAAAGGTTACAGTTAGAAACAGAGTTGTCAACAGATGTGGCAATATCACCCAGGGAATGTCTGGTAAAAAGAAGACCTAGGACAGAGCCTCAAAGAAAGACCAGTGAGTCAGGGGTGGGAAGAAGAAACTAAGCATGGAGTTAGGATGGAAGACGTAGAATTCAGGAACAACAGAAGAGAAGACTGGAAGTCTAGGAGCCAGGGGCATGCCAGAAGGGAGGGGGTTGGACTAAGCCTAGTGGGACCAGCTACCGGGCCTGGGGGAGGCAGTACAAGTGGGCTGCTACATCATGATACTTGGTCCTGGGCAGGCAGAAGACAGGCATAGAGGTGATGAGCAGTGCTGCCTTAAAGTTGGTTTGATGGTGTATAATCTTTCACCCCCTCCCTTTTAAGCCAAGAAGTAGATGCAAACATGGAATTGAATGATATAGGAGAGGTAAACTGAGGTTGTGAAGAGAGGAGTTGCCTGGACATGGGCATGTGTCCCCGTCTGCAATGCTGGATACTACAAATTTGAAAGCCAAGAAAACCAGTCCCCTGGAGAATGAGCTCCTCTGGAGATTGAGCTCAGGCAGCAGGAGCTTTGAGGCTCCACAGGTAATTCCACTGTCAGGTTAGTTTGGGAACCGCTCTGTGGAAACTTCTTCCTCAAATTAGGATCCTCCGCCAGCAGCACAGCGTCACGTGGGAGCTTATTAGAAACACAGACCTCAGGAATCAGATTCCGTGTTTTAACACGCTCCCTGGGAGATCTGTGTGCTCATTAAAGTTTGAGGGGGCCCTGCACCAGCCGGCTGGCGATGAATGCAGACCGTGGGAATATGATAAATGTTGATTTATGAATGAATGCAGGCATGAATGGTGCATCCAGAGGAGGGCTGGCTTACCGATACGGGAAGCACACCTGTCCACAGAGGCAAAAGAGAGCGAGAAGGATGGTACTGTTGTGGCTAGGCTAATGGGTCGATTTGTCTTGGGAAATCAATATTGTCTATTTCATCCATAAAATAGTTGTCATCCGTGCAAGAGAAAGGAGGCGGTGGCCTCAGGGGTGGAAGGGAGTGAAGAAGGGTTCATAAAAGCAGTGGGTTTGAGCTGGTTAGGAAAGAGCAGGGCCAAGAGAGGTCATGTGACTTGGCTGACCACATGGCCATGAAGTAGCATCAGTGGGAACAGCTGAAATTCCCTAGGACTGCCCAGCAGCCTGTGCACAGGGGAAGAAGAGATATAAAAGCACTGTGTTTGAGTGTGTGTGTGTGTGAGAGAGTGTGTGTGTGTAGGGGAAGGTGTTACTAGGTGGACAACAGCAGAGATTGGAGGACCAAACTTTCCGAGGTCTGTCTTTAAGAGTGGAAGGAATCCCACGTGCAGAGGGAAGTGGATGAAGAAGTGAGGTTGATGAGACGTGGTCAGTGGACCCAGAGTTGTGACGTGGACAAGATGCGATGCCTCAGGAGAGGTGGAGGGAGCAGACTGGAGGGTGGGCCGGGACTGTGATGTCAGAGGGTGCAAACCACTTTGCCTGGCTCCCATCTAATGCTCTGGTGCGGGGATGAACTCAACCTGAGAGGTTTAGGCTTCAAAAGGCCATCTGCTCAATGACCTTATTGAATGAGTGAGTGGAGCCAGCAGAACGAAATGCCATGGTTGCCCCGCCCCCTCCCCAAGGAACACAAATGATAACTAAGGGGAACTGCAGTTTCTTCCTTACTTCAGCCATCTTGCGGCTGGGAAGTGCAAGGTCATATGGTTTGGGAATCAGTGTGTTGTAAACCTTCAGGAGTGATCTGTGCTCTCCTCCGCATAAACCTCAGTCTCCTTACCGCCAAACAGGGCGAGGTAACTGCCTCTCTCAGAGCTTAGGGAAGATTAAAGAGACTCTGCATGGAGTGTTACCTAGAGTTTAATAAACACTCCTTCTTCCCCACACATCCTTGCCCACGAAGCTTGACTATTGCTAAAGAAGATATGTGAGCATACATTCCCCCTCCAAGGAAGGAGTGGAGCTTAAGCTTGGAGGAACAAAGAAGTAGAGGAAGGAGTCCCAAGCTGGAGGGACCAGTAACCCATGCTACCTTTCTGCAAACAACTATCCATCTACCATGCAGTTCCCTCTATTAGAGTGGTCATCTAGGCACAGAGTCACAAGACAGCTGGCAAAAGCCCTGCACACCCAGAACAGGGTAGAGCATAGAGGGATCTGAAATCAGAGTGGCCACTGCTCTAGGCCAGGAGGAGGCTTCAGGGACAGCTAAAGTGATGGACCATGAGCTGAGGTCCTTCTCTCTTCTCTGCCCTCCTCAGCCAGTGCACACTTACTTCCCAAAGGGTCTCTCCAGGGCGAAAGGCCGGGCTGCATAGTAGTACTGTTTGTATTCATCCATCCATACTTCAGCTGTCCGCTTGGTGTTCCTAGGGAGATAAGGAGTCTCAAGAGGGGGCTCGTCTGGGAATTATCCGTGGACACGCCCAATTGAAATACGCACACGAGGGCAAAGTTGGCAGCAGCCACCAGGACAGAGGTGTTCATATCACTCTTTTTAGAATACGGAGCACAAGCAAGGGTGCCCCATCTCCAAAGGTACCCCAAGACAGAGGACTTTGGTAGTACCAACAACCTTTTCCCAAAAGGTACAGATGGGGGGGGGGATAATCACACCAGATGCTGAACTTTGGTGACTCTCAGAGAAGCAGACAAGGGTCAGGAGAAGAAGTAGGTGTATCCATTTGCTACCTGTCACTCTGAGAACAAAGGTGGGGCTTGTGAGGACCTAACTTCTGGGTCTGCTTGGTCAGTGAGCTCTTGCTCCAAAGTCCTCCATTTTCCCACAGGGAACATGTTGAGGTCTCAGCTCCCCAAAAGTAAGGTCAGTACACACACAGCCCAAGCAATGATCACATACAAGGAATTAGCAATCAGGCCATCTCTTTCAGCACTTTGCCAGTATGCTAGGCTTTTTCATCAGACATCTGCTTGTGTCCAACCCTAAAGGTAACCACAGAAGAAGGACAGGCAGAGGAAGAGGGAATGATGGTCATCATTCAACAGTCAGGGGGTCCCAGGAAGATCCCTGAAGGGTCAGAAGATAATGAGGGCTGGTGGTCTGGGCAGCTGACACACTTAGGAGAAGGTGAACTTGGGTCTAGCTAAAACCAGCTTGCTCCTCCAGGTTCTTAGGTCTACTTGAGAGCACAGACATTTGATAGAGAAGCATGGCAAACCCTTCTGAGCTGGGATCAGAAAGGAGATGTAAGCACAGGCAACTGCATTTGGGGGCACTGGAAAGAGTTAAAGATCACCTGGCTAGCCCCTGCAAGTGGCTTCACTATCTGCAAGCTAGAAGCTGCTTTACAAACACGGTACCTCTTTTCTCTAACCAGAATGGCCCCCCTCTGGCCTGCAAGGATGCTTACTGGTCAAAGCCCATTCTCAAATAGGATAAATGACTGAAGTTCTAGGATGCTGCTTCCCAGCCCAGCCCCCATCCAGTGGTCTCTGGCTCCTGCACAGCCACGCCACCTGACTACCTTTATAGTCACAAAACCTGAAATCAGAGGTGGCTCAGCCTTGGTTTCCCTGATGCTCCCTAGCCTGCTGCCTTCCCCCTCCTCATCCTCTCCTTCCCCACCCTGCTTTGCAAGATGCAGAATTTGAACACTGCTCAAACCCATGCCTCCCGAGCCAGGTGTGTCAGGATATGATACACACCTATTCACGTGTGCGACAAATCATGAACAAACACCGTTAATAAATAAGTCAAAATCAAAGGATGTGAAGCCCCTTCCCCAGCACAAAGGAACCAAACAGTAGAAAAGAAAAAAAAAAAAAAAAAAGAAAGGGGATTAGGCAGATGAGTGAAGTAACTGGTTGTCAAGAGACAAGAGGACCAAAGTAAGGACCGAAAGTTAGAGAAACATATTTTTAAGACAATCAGGGGCTAGAGAGACCGGCTCGGCAGTTACGTGGGCACTGCTCCTTCCTGCAGAGGACTCAAATTTGATCGGTTCTTAGCAATCACATTAGGTGGTGTACAACTGCTTGTAACTTCGGCTCTCTTCTGACCACTAAAGGCAGCTGCATTCACAAGTGCACCGCCCCCCACCACATACACATACAGTTCTTTTTAAATCCTAAGGAAAAAAGACAGGTGTGACTATTTCAACAAGAGACAACTAACGAGGAGAAATATTGAGGAGGAGATGTATGAAGGAAAGAGAGAGGGAGAGACAGGCAAGGGGTCACTGACTTCTGTATCGATGTGGGGTGTTGATGGAGGTGAGAAGCCCTGCAGCTGGGTTATCAGGAACACCCCTCTGGATTCTTCCAGTCTCCCAAGAGGTCCTGGAGCAGGCACAATGCTCTATATACTCTCTGGTGCTTCCCATTTCTTGCTTCTTCCCAGGAATCATTCCCTGAGTGACCCAGCTGTTTCCCCCCCCCCCCCCCAACTACCTAGAGGCAGAGCACTGCAGGATGGATCTAACCAGGCACTTTAATTACTGAGGTTCCAGGGAATGAGGTGGGTATGGGTGGGCTTGGTGGGGCTTCTCAAGTCTTGGCGATACCCTAAGGAAGCCTTGGCTCTCATGCAGAGTCCAAATTGCAGACCTGCAACTCATGTATCATCCAGGGAACTCAGACCACCCTGCAGAGCTCAGACTCTGTTGCAAACCCTTGGCCTCCATCGCCTTGCTATACTGTCCATACACATTGGGCCAGGGCATGCACTTACTTTATGTATGTGTTGGCGTTTCCATCAGGGAAAACATATGGATGCTTTTTCCTGAAGACGTGCCCCACCCGGCTGCAGGGGATGATCTCCAGGCTGCCTCCACACATCCACACTCGGAAGGAGATTTCTGAAAGACATTCACATTTCTCCTATTACTTGCCAATCTTTCAATACTGGGTTTGAAGTACTGGGTCTGGGGCTTCACCGGCATCTAAGAACAAATCCTACAGTTAGGCTGTGTGTTCCAATGCTTGGGAGCACATCTAGGTTTAAGTCCCAACACCATGAAGACTGGACCTGGAACAGCTCAACAGACAGCATGGGGATGTGGGGGACCCTAGTGGGATGTGTTGGGAGATAATAAAAGGCTTGCTTTGGGGTGTGATACAGGGACAAAGCTTCCAGTGTGGAAAATCAGTCACACTCACCCTCTGTGGTCACAAATGCCCAGAACAAAGATGGAGGACAAGACTGGCAAGGCAGCTCAGCCACCAAAGGTACTTGCTACCAAGCCTGAAGACTTGAGTTAAGTCTACAAAACTAACCTGATGGAAGCAAAGAATGGATTCCCACACGTTGTCTTCTGACCTCCACAGGAACGCTGTGGCACACATACAATGCACCCTCCCAATGAAATAAATGGAGGAGGGGGAGGAAGAGAGGGAGAAGGAAGAGATTCATTTGAGAATGGAAAATAATATTCTAAGTCAGGGACCAGATATCTGTTGGGAGTAGACTCAGGATGAGGTAGAAAACACCACATCAAAGACGCAGCAGAAGGCACCTGGACCGTACCAAGCCTGTCATTCTCCCACTGGGTAAATATGAGCCAACTGAGTCTAGGTCAGGAAGACAGGGTCTGAGCAATAATCAGAGCTACAGAGGAAGCTCCCCAGGGCAGGGTTTCACACATACATCTACCTCTTCCTGTTTGCTGCTGATTGGTGGTAGATGGGATGGAGTTAGAGAAGGCTGTGGCTGGTGTGATTTTCTGTTGGAGCTACTCAGAGCAGGCTCCAGGCCAGATCTTTGCCCCGACTTCAGCCCCAGGGAATCAGGGAGATGGTAGTAGCAGCAGTAGGAAACAGCAGGGGAATACTTTCTCACTGCCATTGTTTGAAACTGCCTGTGTGTGGTTGCCACTGAAAAGCATCTTAAGACAGTTGTATAGCTGCTCTAAAATTCCCCGTACACAATGCACCCCTTACTGAGTCTCCCCAGACTCCCTCGCCCACCCCACACCCTACTGGGCACATCAGTGGTAGAAGGGGAGAAAGAGCAATTTCTAATTTGTGCGGCTTCCAGCCTGGCCCATGCCTCTGCACTGAAGTTCAAGTGTGGGGACAGGCTCCGTAAGGGAAAAAAAAAATACTCAAGACTGGCTGGCCCTGTGATGCAGTCCTAGTCTAGGGACAGAGAATATGGATGTAGGAATCCCAGGGCCTTTTCATCATGTATGAGCGAACGTACCTCCAGCAGTGTGGGTCTCACCTTTCAGCCTCCCCAGGTTACCTTACATGGCCTCTCTTTCCTGCTTTCCTCCTGACTCCTGCAGTGTCTCCAGCCTACCAGCTCTCACAGCAGGCACCTAGCCTGGGGTTCCCCCTCCCCCTTCCCTGCTCTCACATGTTCTCAGCAACCTTTCTTGCCCCCTTCTGCCTCCTCCTAAAACAAAGGCTCCTGTGTGGCAGGCAGGACTTCCTTTACACCAAGCCTTCTTCTACCATTTCAGTACCTGCGGCTCTGCCTGCCTCTCCCAGTCAGGCTGCACCCAGAAAAAAACAGAGAGAAGACACGGGAAGAACTTGGCTTTGTCTTCCAAGTCTGTGGTGACCTATTAGATGCATCCTTGGGAAAGAGGGCTTCATCTTGCCAAGGCTTGATCTTGATCTCCTTGTGAGTTAAACCAAGACCATCAAAATCCTCCACAGAACTGCTGCCAGCATCGGATGAAAGAGACTTCTGAGAATGGCTGTGAACTGAGTACTATCAGAGGCTCAGCGGCGTCAATTGTGAGACACCCTTGGGAAGGCAGTCTCTTGAAAACTCAGACACTAATGACATGGCCCACCTGGGTGTGCGTCTTCCCAGGCCACTTCCTGCTTCTTCCTCATTCTGCCAACACTACAGGAGACCCTGGAGCTTATTAACTTAATACCTGAGATTTTTGTGTCTCCTCAAAGGTCTCAGATATAGTGAATTGGCATTCGGCCAGGTCACTGTCTGAGCCTGGTGTTTGTGAGCCACTCAGCAAGGTGTGACTCAGAACCCACACCTTGATCAGACACTACAACAGGGATCTCAGTGGTCAGATGTGGAATCCCGTCCATTCCATGTGTGACCGAGTCTTCTCTTTGGTGTGCACTTTTATCACCTCTTCTCCAGGTACCCCAAGAAAGGTCTGCTCCACTTTCTGAAAAGGAAATCCCTATAAAGCCCCAGCACATGGGTTGATGGTCTGCCTGGCTTACTAGATATAAGCTAGACGCTTGGTGCCAGCTTTTCTCTAAACAGATGCATGCGTTTCAGCTAGTGTCTTCTTTTCCATGTATTCAAATGAGACATATGTCCCACCATATTTGAAAAGCAAATTCCTGCAACCTCAATTCCATTCTCCCGACCCTATAGGCTACCTTTTCCCCTGCAGGCCCTCTGCCCAGCCTTTTGTTTCAGAGTCGACTAACCCCTGCTGTGGTAGTCAGAATGTAATTGACCTCCATAATCTCACAGTGGCACGATTCGGAGGTGTGGCTTTGGAGTGGGTATGGCCTTGTTAGAGGAAGTGTGTACCTTCAGGATACAGTGCTCAACTTTAGGGATCGCTGACACTTCATAAGAGATGCACGAGCCACCCTGCTCCCTCTTCTACCTCTCCCAGCATCATCCCATAGTCCCTGTCTTCTTTCCTCCTCCTCCTCTAAGCCCATCTTCCCCCATTTCAATTTCCCATGTGTTGTGTTAGTGCCAAATCTCACACTATCACAGCTCTTCAGCCCTTAGCCATGGAAGACAATGGTCCCTTCCTGAACTTCTAAGACCAGGCAGTTTCTTATCCATCTTCATAATGATCCCACTCAGTGCTTATTGATGATCTTATTTTCTAATGCAGCTCTGCTAGGGCAACTAACAGCAGGACACTAGGAACTGATAGACTTTTCCCAACTCCAAACTCCAAGTTGTTATCTGGACAGCCCTCTTCCTCAGAGCTGAGCACTTGCTACTGGCCAGTCCACCTGCAGATACAGATTCGGACTTTAAGGCACCCAAAAAGTCGGAAAAGCAGCAAACACATAATCATCTATCCCATTTCTGCCTCATCAAGTCACACATCCAACCCTACCAAACTTAGCTCTCCTTCAGGCCAGCTGTTCCATCCAGAGGACTCTTGGCCTGAGATGAGTTAGGTTTCTCAAATCTCAAGTCCAGATGGTTGTAATTGGAGTTTTGAGAGACACGTGACCTGCCATGGGTCCCTGTATTGTCGCTTGAGTCAAGAGGCCATCCAACGGGCACACTGTGGAGTTTTCAGGTTGGTGTAATGACTTCTAAGCACTACTCTGTGGAATCCTTAAAATCCAGGATGCACAAAGAGCCTGGCTTTATCTGTACCATGACTTCAGAAGGATGAGCAACCTCTCATGCTCACACAACCAGGCCCGCTTGGTTGGCAGTTTTATGAAAGCCTTTGGGAAAGTCTGCCGATCCTGCGAGAGCCCACAGGGGGCTTGGACAAATGCCTGGACCACAGAGGCTGAGGTGTGAAGCCTTGCTCTCCAGGTTTGCACTTGCACAGTGCTATCATGTCTTCAGTGAGGTTGGAAGGAGCCAGAGTCTTCGTATGGAGAGCCTGCAGGGGTTCTTGTTCAGTCAGCCCCTGCATCATCTCCCTGGTGATGGATGTCACACAGACCCAGATCTACTCTGCATTCCAGGCAGGGAGATGTGTAATTACTCCATCCTCACTGGGGGTACAGTGATGGGATCTTATTTCTTTTAACTTCAGATTAATATTTGAGAGCAAATTGCCCTCATGCCCTGCATTCCTTTCTCTTGTCTTCCAGCTCCTCATCAACCCATCAACTATTTTTACCACCTCCTAGAACCCTCACCTTTCATGAGAATCAACACCCATCTAATGAGCCTGTAAGTGGTAGGTAGGAATTCAGGGGACATTGAGTAGCCCTTTTCCCAGGAAGCACACCATCCCTGGTCAAAGTTCTGGCTTCATTTGGTAGCCTGATTTCTAACAAAGGCAAAGGGCATCAATTCTCACAATAACAGCTATATCCATTGGTTCTGCTTATTCTTCATTTATTTAGTGTGTGGTCGGTGTGGGTGGGGGGGTCTGCACATGTGCACGTATGCCACAAAATATATATGGCCATCAGAGGACAAGTTCTGGGTGTTGGTTCTCTTTTTTCACCATGTGCTTTCTGGGGATTGAACTTGGGTCCTCAGTCTCTGGGACAAGTGCTTTACCCACTGAGCCATCTTGTTGGTTCCTTGGTCCTTGTTGTAACTGGAGCATCATATTGTGATGTGTGAGATCACATTAGCCATTCTACCTCTTTTCAAGCTTAAACCTGCTGAGGACAAAGGGAATATGGAAGACACTGGTGGGCAGAAGAGACATTTACCTGGCTGCTGTCATTCATCAATCTGCCCTTACTTATGTGACAGGTAATTCATTAATTTTAATTTCTCAGCTTTTACTGGACCAAGAAGTGAGCTCTGTGCTAAGGCCTGTATGTATTCCTCCCCAAGTTCATGGGTTGCAGGCTTAATCTCCAAAGCACATCAATTGAAAACGTAAGACCCCCGAGGGGTCATGAGGGATTGGCTCTGGTGAATGGATTAATGCTGTTGTCTAGGGAATGAGTTTGTGATCACAGGAAGCTATTTCTATAAAAGGATGAGTCTGCCTTCCATACTCCTGCTGCCCAGCGTGTGTTCTCTTGCTTCCGCATTTTGCCAGGGGATGATCGGGCAAGCAAACCTACTCCAGATGCAGACCCCTCAATCCTGGACTTCCCACTCTCTAAGATAGTAAGAAATAAATCTGTTCCTTATAAGCCACCCAGCATGCTGTTCTTCTATAGCAGCATAAAATCAAGTAAGCCATTGCCATTGTCCTTGAATGAATGCTCTGATTTGACTAGAGGTCATCTTATTGACCTACAAAAGATAGCTTTGGATCTGTGAGTCAAACTGCATTCTGTCTCACATCTGGGACAACTGAGACTGTACCTAGGCCTCTGCTACTGGACAAGTATTAACTACATGTCCACGGTAGTCACCCATGGCCATGTGACTACAAACCCCCTTTAACTTTCCAGACTCTGGTGGCAAATAAGCAACCAGTGTCCCTAACTTCACAGAATGTGGGACATTTAGGAGCAGCAACAAAGGGTGGCCTGTGGAGAATCACAGAGGGCGTCACAAATCAAGATGCTGGCTTCCTAATTGGAGAAAGGTGGTGTTTCCTCAAATGTGGGGTCTCCTCAAATGTGGGTGTTCCTCCTCCTTGAGGCCATTTCCCTAACCAGGCAGCCAACATTGTGGTGAAGACTCGGCTGTCTTCACGAAGCCCCGGGGAGAGGCAGATGTGATGAGTTTCTCATGTCACTTTTAACAGTTCACTCCAGACTTAGAGGGCTTGGGAGGGGCCTCTACTCAGTATCTTATGTGACTGAAGGTGTCAGCAGGATAGTGTCCCTTCATGGAGGCTCTGAAGGAGAATGTGCTATGACGCTCATCCAGCTGTTTTCCAAAGTTCCTTAGGGCTGCAGGACGTAGGTGCCCTTCTCCTTGCTGGTTGATGGCCCAGAATTTCTTTCAGTTACTTCCTGTTGTCTCTTCCATCTTCAAACTAACAGCTGCTGATGTCC
This sequence comes from Peromyscus nudipes, assembly GCA_902168325.1. Lineage (NCBI taxonomy): Eukaryota > Metazoa > Chordata > Mammalia > Rodentia > Cricetidae > Peromyscus > Peromyscus nudipes. The sequence continues at coordinate 78,111 of CABHPH010000730.1, forward strand.
CTTTGGAGCACGGCATCTGGCTTATGCCATCTCTCTGCTGCCTAAGAAAGCTCTCTGATTTTAGAGGTCCTGTGATATTAGATTGGACACATTTGTAAAATCCCCTAACTTCAGGTCATTGATTAGTGACCTCATCACGTTACCTAAAAATCTTGTGTCACATCCTAACAGGTTCCAGGTATTTGGGGGGTGGATATCTTTTGGGGGGCTGCTCACTCTACCTAAGAGATCACTGTTTCTACCTTCAAGCCCTAGAAACAGGCTCAGTGAGCTGAAGTAACTTTCTCAAGGGTACTTACTGATAACTATGGGCTTCAAACTTACTCTTGCTTGATCTCACGGTCTGGGTTCTTCCTGTACCACACACATCCCCTGAGCTTGGAATAGCCTGGCATCCTAGTCTCCATTCTGAGGATGGTGGGTGGTGGCAAGTCTCTTTCTGGTTCTACCTCATCTCTCTTTTCAGCACTGTCCTTGGTGCCTGCTGTGCTCTGGAAATCCCCCATTCTAAATTCAGGGATCCCATATTCTCCCTGCATATGTGCCAGAGCTTCCTGTTTTTGGAAATACGAACCCCCAACCCCCACCCTGCTGCACATACACTTTGTGACTAGCAACAGATTCCTTTTTCCCTCTAGAGACCAAAAGCTAAAAGTGAGATGTCGCTCAGCTCAGAGTAAGTAGATATATTACATGTATCCTGTGTTATGTAAATTGGAGTTTAAGTATCCAATTTTAATGCAAATCAACCTCTGAGGGGAAAAAAAAATCTAAAAGCCACATTTCCCTAAAGCCTGCTCATATCCTAAACTGTGGATATAATTATCAAAAGTGCTCAGCTCATTTTAGAAACACTTGGTGGAAATGAAGTGCCAGGGTCAGCAGGTGGGGAGGTTAACCAAGACACAGCATGGCTTTTCCAAGGCCCTGCAGCCGATCCATCTGCAGCCGCCACTTCTAAAGCAGAGATAGGGCTGGGTGAGGGTAGGAGCGGGTTCAGTCACAGTCACCCTGGCCAAAGAGCCCATGTAGTTTTGGAGCTGTGAACTCAAGTCAACATTACGTAGGTAAACATATCTAGAGCACACAGAGAGTCTATTTTCTGGAAAGGATGGACACATCAGCCTGCTGCTATTGTTGACACAATCAAAGAGACCCCTCAAACATGGCCCCACTGTGTTCAATGTAAACTACTCCAAGCAGTACCTCGTGTATTGTATCATCTGTCCTACATCCTCATCCCACGTTCAACCAACCGTGGATTAGTATTTTATTGAAAATAGAAAACAACTGTGTTTGTTTTGAGCATACATGTATGCTCACATGGCTGTTTTCCTCACTATCTTCCCCTAAATCACGTAGTTTACAACTGTTTACATAGTATTTTACACGGTATTATGTTTTATGGGTCATGGAGACGTGGTTTAAGAAATACACGTGCTTGCACATAGGTTCTATGCAAATTCTACGCCGTTTTATATAAGGGACTTGAGCATCCGTAGGTTTGAGCGTGGGGGAGACATCTGTGTCTGGATTGCCTTCCCACCCAGAAATCCCTTCCCATTCAGTCTCTCGCTTTTCACACATGCATTTTGTGAGCAGTTTCAACTCTTCTGGGCTCTGAGAACCAGAAATGAGATGAACTTTCTGCTCTTGCCTTAAGGGAGCCAGCATCAGGACAGGGACAGACAATGGGACAGATACAACATACTTAGATGGTCAGCACAATGGTGGTATAAAGAAACCCTGTGCGGAGGAAACGGGTTGGCAGAGTGGGTGGGTGGGGGAAGGGTGGGTAGTAAAGGAGAAGGCAGAGAGAGTGTCCCGGTAGTAGAAGAGGTCACCTGCCCTTGCCATCTGCGGGGGTTCACCGTGGGTGGATAAGGAGGCTCCATCCTTGTAGAGGGGCTGAACAGTCTGAAAGATCAGGAGAGTGTACAGAGGTTGGAAGTGGGAGGAGAAGTCTGGCGAGCTTAGAAAGATAGACAAAGCCATGGGAGGGAGGCAGAGCTGTGCATGAAGACCTGGGCACTTTGCCGGGAGCTGAAGAGCAGATTTGAGGGCAACAAACAGTGATGGAGAACCATTTGTCAAAGGGCTGGTCGGGATGGAGAGAAAAGGTAGGTGTGAGGGATACTGAAGCGGCTCTTTAGGACTTGGTAACTTGGTGGTATGTGTATGGGGAGGTGAGAATCCCCTGACAGATCCTATAGACAGGATTCCTTTACTCTGACAGGCAGCATCTTTCACCTTCTTTTATAGCCAAAGCACTGCTCACACCCTCCATCCAGACAGCTGATCATCAATCACGTGACCCTACCTTAGAATTCTCACCTTCTCATACTTTTAGGCCTGGTTATCTGCCCCTTGCAAATGTTACCCCTGGCCCCACTTTGTGTACACAATCATGTGATGTAGCCATTCTTGGAAAACGGTTCTTTGTTTCCTAGTATATAAAAATTAAAAGAAGAAGGAGGAGGAGGAGGAAGAGGAGGAGGAGGAGGAGGAGAA
>CABHPH010000731.1:0-45862 GCA_902168325.1 Peromyscus nudipes
TTGACAGATACACAACTCTATGGGTATAAAGATAAGAAAATAGGGAGGAGTTTATTTACTATGTCCAAATATGGCAGAATAGTATTAGTTCTCCCCACCCCCCAGGACCTAGGACCTAGACAGCCAAGTGATTTTGACCTAGTTAATGGCACCAGGCATGAGTTCTCTCTTGTGGAGCAGGCTTTAAATCCAATCAGAAAGTGGTTGGTCATGCCCAAAATATCCATGCCACCATTGCACCAGGGGGCATATCTTGCCAAGTCAGTCGTTATTGTAGCTCTCATAGTTCATAGCTAGGTCAGACTACTTCTTACTTTTCTCCTCCGGTAGCATGCCTAGAATCTTCTAGCACTTTGAAACCTAGCCACTAAGGATGAATCTTCCAGGTCGGTGTCAGCTTGATTTCTCCACATTCCTTGACTCGAGTATATGATTTCCTCATCAACAGTTTCTCACAGTCAAGTTCTGGATAGTAACCAAGAGCAATGGCAATAGCCTATAATATTTGGGGATATGCAGGACCCAACTGGACAACAAACTCCGAAGAGGTAACCTATTCTGTCAAACAAATTATTTTATTTGATAGTATATGGTGCCTAGAAGGGGCATTAATAACACCCAACCCCCATTATGAGGTAACTCCATTTAAACTCTTTTATAGTTGTATGTGTATATGTTTTAGGAAATATTAGCAGGTTTCCTTATGAAGATCTTGCTCTAAGATCTTTAGTGTTAGTTAACCCTCTTCGTATATTCTCCTTTACTCTGCCTTGTTATCCCCCTCATTTCCAGTTCCATCTCCTCCTTCATACCGCCCTTATATTCTGTCGTTCTTCCCCTAAAGTCTCTGCATTGCCTCCTTACTAGTCTTCTGCCTTCTACGGTTACTCCAAATGAAACACACATATCTAAAGACTCAAAGCTATAATCTACATATGAGAGAGAGAATATGTGGTGTTTGTCTTTCTGAGTCTGAGTTACCATATTCAGAATTATTGTTTTCAGCTCTATACATTTACCTGTAAATTCATTTTTCTTTACAGATGAATAATATTGCACTTTGTATATGTATCACATTTTCATTATCCATTCATTAGTTGATTAGTAGCTGTTTCTGTTTCCTGACTATTGTGAATATAGCAGCAATAAAGACGGGTGAGCAAGTGTCTCTGTAGTAGGATATTGAATCCTTTGGGAATATGTCCAGGAGAAGAGAGGTGGTTCACATGGTAGGTCTATTCTAGGGGTTTGAGGAACCTCCATCCTGGTTTCCATACATAGTGTCATAGGCCTACAATCCCAGCACTTGTGTGGATAAAACAGGAGGCTCGAAAGTTTGAGACCAGCCTGAGCTATGTAACAAGATCTTGCCCCCTCAAAAAAGTTTCCTGTTGGTTATTGCTTGGGATTTTTGTGATGTGTTTGTTTTTGAGACAGGGTCTTTCTGTATAGTGGTGGTTGGCCTGGAACTCACAGCAATCCTCCAGCCTCAGCCTCTGGAGTGTTAGAATTACAGGCATGGCTGAGCACACTAGTTGTTGTTTCTTTTAAGTAAGTTGTGTGTATGCACAACACAAGCTCTAATAGGAGCCCAGCTTCTGAGGCTCTCACTTCTGGTCCCCCGAGGCACGGCATTGAAAGTGTGTTGAAGAGCCTTCCAGAGTATTCTACGCATGGACAGAGAGCTTTGTATGCTTTTTCCTCTTTAGTCTTAATTTAAATATATATCTTGGCAGGCAGAGGAGATGGCTCACTTGGGACAGTGCTTGTCATAGGAGTGTGAATGTGAGTACGGATCCCTAGCAACCATGTAAAAACCAGCTTGGCTATATACATCATTAGACCCAGCTTTGAGGAGGCAGAAATAAATGTATCCCTGGAGCTCACTGGCCATCTATCTAGCGAAATCACCGAGTTCTGTATTCGGTGAGAGATCCGGTCTCAAAAATAACACAGATCTGGGGCTATAGCTTAGTGGTTAGAAGCAATTATCTATCATGTATGAGGTCCTTGGTTTAATCTTCAGAATTGCCAAAAAGAAAAAGGTAAATGGAAATAAGAATATAAAGTGGAGAATTATTGAAGAAGATACCTGACATTGGCCTCTGGCCTCCAGATGCACCCATATGCTCAGGTGCACATACATATGAAAACATACACATGTACACACAAATTGCACAGAGAGAGAGAGAGAGAGAGAGAGAGAGAGAGATTTCCTAGGTTATACATACAGATTTTCCTAGTTTCTGTAGATCAGAATGGGTAAACTATGGTCAAAGCTGGTCTCTTAACTCTTTTAGGAAATAAAACTCTTACTAGAGCATAATCTCATGTAGTCTTTAACACATTGTCTGCAAATGCTTTTGTGCTACCATGCCATAGTTGAGAAATTATAACAGAGGTGGTATGATCTGAGAAGGGTAAAATATTTACCATCTACCCTTTACCAAGAAAGTCTTCTGGCCCTTGCTTTTAAAGACTACCTAATTTATGTATGAATGTCATAACTGAACAATTTGTTCTTAAAATACATGTAGATAGGTTATTTTAATGTTATGCCATTGCAAAAATACTGAGATTAATATACTAATATATCTGTTATCCTCGTGTATGTGGTCATTTCTGCATAAATTCCTAGTAATGGAATGGTTAAGCAAGAATGCCACATGCTTGTCGTTGACATATTTGTTAGTCTGCTGTCACCTGCATCAGTGATGTTAAGGAAAGCAGCAGACAGACCAGCTGCAAGGCTCAAGTGAGGACCGTACTGCTGGAGATGGCCTGGACAGTACTGTTTCAAAGAGGAATAAATGGGGTTGATTTCAGCTCTGCCCGAAGTATGGAAAACAGGTGGTTGGAAAATGCACAACACTGTTTAAATAAAAGGCTTGAGAAAGATACCACATAAGCATTTGCTCCTGTTAGGACTACTCTTTGTCCTGACTGTGAACTCCTCTTCACCTTGCTCTTTGTACACATTTACTAAAAATAGCTTCATCCGGCTTGGAGGCAAGCAGAGAACCATTGGAACCATTGCTTTCGGGACAGCTGTGTAGATCGCTCTGGGCACCAGGATTTGTAAAGACAGTTTTGCCTGACTCTGGTTTTGCTGACACTAACAACCACTAGCAATGAGGCTCTGGGTTCCATGGCCCTAGAAGGCCACTTTGAGCCTTTAAAGTGAAAGAACAACTCTGGAATCCACAATCTCTGAGAAGAAAGTCATCCCTGGGAGGCCTGGAAAAGTCTGGGAGGAGTTCAAACCTGTGCTTTCACCTAGAACTCCTTACAGTGTGCTAGACATGTTCGAGAGGAGAGTGTGGACACACGTGCATGAGTCCTGACTGCTGGTCCTACAGTCCAGTGGAGGACAAAGATGTACCTGCCATTCCCAACTTCTAAATGCCTTTTCTTTTCCTTTGAGAGAAACACACAATGCTTGACATGTGTCAGACAGTGTGAACAACTAGCTCAAAGCAGTTCAAAGCTTCAACACTAGATCACTACATTCCTTTTGCTAATGTCACGTCTTTGTGAAGCTAGGCTTTGGCAGTCATTCTGGTAAAAAGCAGATTCTGCACAAAACTCAGTTGTAAGAGGAAATGAGGACAGTGCCATTCAATTAGACTTCAAGTGTGAGAAGCTTGGCATGCTCAGTGGGTATATACCACACCCCCAATGAGTAACAGTGGGCATGCAAAATGGGTATACACCACACCCCCAATGAAAAACAGTGCTCATGCTCAATGGATACACACAAGACCCCCAATGAGTAACAGTGCTCATGCTCAATGGGCATACACCACACTCCTAATGAGTAACAGTGGGCATGCTCAGTAAGTATACATCACACCCCCAGAGAGTAACAGTGGTCATTTAAGAATGGAATGTGACATTTCTTTCATGTGTGTTATCTTTTCAAAAGACTACTAACCTGTGACGCTAGATGTACTTATAAAGTTGTGTGGGATTAACTCCCTAACAAGTAGGACTGTTAACAATTTCTTTTGGCCTGTGTGCACTTAGAAAAACATCGCTGTCACAGGAAGAGCACTGGAAACCAGAAGTACCTGAGGACTTCTGAGATGGAAACTGTGGAAACATTTTAAGTATTAAGGGAACCAGAAAAGTCTGGGAACTTCTGAGATGAGCACTTCACACTACTTTCCAACATTGTGACCTTGGGAAAGCATGTCACGATGAGCTCTGATGGTAAGTGGAAGCACCTCAAGGGCCATCATGGAGGTTAAGGGAGCTAAGGCAAGTGAAGCATTTGGTATAGGACTTGGCACATCATCAGCAATCAATAAGCACTCTGTAAACCTGCAAGATCCTAGACTATAAATGAAAATTAACATTTAACCCTGATACTTCAGCTTTAAAGGATTTTAAGGCAGTAGCTTCTCCTACAAAGTGCTGTTGCCATGGGCACCTGCTGTGATATGTCAATCAAGTCACTCTAAAATCAAGAAACCACCCCCCCCATTTGTCACAGTATTCAAATGCCTTCACTGACAACCCTCTGATACGGGTTTCTTCCCTGTTCACTTTTTCGCTTTTCTCTTTGGTGCACTGTTCTGAAGCAGGGCACATGCATGCTAAGCCCATGTTCTCTCATGAAGCTACACTCCAATCCTCAGGGTTTTCCTTCTTATGATAATTCGAAGACTTACGATTTTGTTTGGTTAAAAGAGAAAGAGAGGTACTTCACTAACTTCAGTGAAATTTTTAAGAAATAAACTTAAAACATATTGCATTATTCTCTTGAGTTCCTGAAATATTTGCATTTTTGAAAGTGCTTGTGGTTTTTCTATTTCATTTTATTTTAAATCTCAGGGTTGTGTTTTGACTTGTTACACTTCTTTGCCCCAAACCCCACATGCACGAGGAGTCGATGGGCCTCTAGCCAGCCCTTTCTCAGACACGTGATCTTAGCTTGCTCTCATCATACTTTTGACTTGGCATAAGTCTTGGGAACAGAAAGGGACATTCAGGAACATGGTACTTCCTGTTAGGCGTCTATTTTCTCAGATGTCATGCACTCACATAGAATTTAGAAGCCAGGGATGCTGCTACAGGACAGCTAGCCAGTCCAGCGAAGGATAATAAGGTCCACAAAGTCAAGTACTGGAGGTGAGGAACCCAGTCTATATTGTTTCTTGCCTTTAATGAGTCACACTTCCAAAAAAAACCCTTTCTCTGACACACTTTCTGTCAACCTAAGGGATTCTTCTGAGGTCAGGTAATCAGCAACTTTAGAAAAACATCATGTTCTCTCCACATCAGTGGTCCTCAAAATTTCTACACATTAAAACCATCAGGGATGAGAGGAAGGGGGTTTCAAACTATGAAAATGGTTGGATTATATTCCTGGGCCAATTAAACCCAAGTCTCCAGGGCTGAGACCTGATCACACTGTTTTAATTTCCCAATGGACTCTAGTGTGTAGGCAGAATGAAGGATCCTAAGTATAAAATAGTAGACAGGTTATTTTCTGTACTAGCCCTGCACCCACAAAGAGAGAACTCAGTTGTGCAAGGGGGACATTATAATGTCTCTTTCAATGTAGAAATGTGTTTTTCTTCCCCTCAATTATGGGTCATGTTGGCTGTTTGAGTCAAGAGTTATTTGAGCTTTTTCCACTATGTGGCTTGAACACTGGAGATATAGGGTTTTTGTTTTTGTTTTTCATTTTTTGTGAAAGATCAATACATGACAAAAATCATGCATGTACAATTTCTCACCCATTTTCTTAATCTTCATCACAGCTGTATATATAACAGAATGTTGTATATTATGTTCATGTGGGTACATGTAAAAGGAGAGCAAGACGAACCATTTGGGGGGCACTCAGGCAGGGGGATCAGCATCTGTCCCTGGTCTATGGCCAGGCTTCTGGAATCCGGTGCCTGTGGTATGACACTTTGCACAGTCTTGGTGCAGTGGGAAGGGGCTTGGACCTGCCTAGGCTCAGTGTGTTGGGCTCTGCTGACTCCCCATGGGAGACCTCGATTTAGGGGATGTGGAGATGCAGGGTGGCTTGAGAAAGAGGACTGGGGGTGGGGGGAGTGAGGAGGGGGGATCTGTGAATAGTATGTGGAGTGAGTAGAAAATTTCTTAATAAAGAAAAATGAAAAAAAAAGGGGAGCAAGAAAGGCTAAATAGTGGAGTGTGAGGAAGGACTGAATTCAGGCAATGGATGCAAGTTATGAAAGAGGATACAAGGCTAATTGTTTTTAACTCTGTCATGGACTTTTTGGTTTTGGATAATTGCATACAAATATATTTTATAGTAAAAGTAAAATCCAATGTGACATCTCTAGGAGACACACTATCACAGCGAACTTCCTGTTCCTCCAGGCTTTTACAACCTTTCTGAGATAATCCCTGAATCAATATGGCTACCTAAACAAGACCTGAACAAGGACAACACCGGTAGACATGCTAACATAGAACAGGGAAATCTCAATGGGCCTCAACCCTAGACAAAGAACTATAGGCAACTAAGGAATATTGAGAGTGGGAGAAATAATGTTCCCCAGGGAAGAGCCTGCCAGTTGGTTATCCAATACCAAGCAGTCAGCCCTGAAATCATACATATACAAGCAACATTACCTGGACTGAGCAGAATTTCATGTATGTATGTATATAAATATGTAAACAATTAAATAAAAAGGTCATGAATTTGAGAGACAGTAAAATGTTGAAGAGCTAAAAGTAAAAATGATGTAAGTATATTTTAATTCCAAAATATATTAAAACAAAAATGCCCAATGTAAAGGTCCACAGCTTCCATGTTAATGGCTACTCTAACTACACAGTTGTATAGCCTTTGTGCATGGTTGACTTCATTGTGCAACGTTTTATTTGAACTTCTTTTTATAATGAAGTTCAAAATAAAAAAATTTAAAATCTCTGTCACAAAACTCTAAGAGAAAGAAAACTACTTAGTCTTGTTCTAGTAACCCACAGCTTGCCATTCACCCGTATCTGTGTCTATAAAAGGGGCAGAGTATTTCTGCCATGGATGATCTAGACCAATTGAAGCTGGATGCTTCTGAGAATCCCAAGAGGCCCCGGGTTTTCCAGAACACCCTCTCTGTCTCTTTCACCCCAACTCCTACCTCCCCACATAGAAAATACCAGTCAAGCAGATGGTTTAAGTGTGCTGCCCTGGAGGCTGACAGATGTGAATTCTGATGGAACAAGGGAGGGGGGAGGACAGGTCTTTCTATCACTGTACCCAGACAAGCACATAGTCTGCCCCACCCCCAGCCAACAAATGCTGCTTCATGTGGCTGACTTTGAACATCACAAGTCAGGGTCACAGGCTTCTCAGAGTAAGGGGAAAAGTGGAAGCTGATAAGAAGTAATCTCAACATCTCTGGAAATTTTAATAGACAATACATCTCATAGTTCAAGGGTCAAATATGAGTAAGATTGAGGTTTTAAAAGAAAATGGATGGTTCGGCACTGAACTGTCACAGAGAAAGAAACATTTATTGCCACTTGATTCTCGCAGGGTCCCTCCATCTCCCCTTTTCCCTCTTTCTCTTTAGAAAGAATGCTTTCTCATAATTGGTCCAGGCCTAGAGATATACCCTTTAAGCATCAATAATTTCCTTTTAATGAATACCTTCATTGTTGTGGGGTCACTTCATCCTTAGCAGTAGATTTAACATGACTGATCATCATGTAACAACTTATAATTAAGTTGACACTTAGCATAATAGTGATTGGTCAGGGCTCAGGTCCAGTGTTTCCAGGTTCTAGGCCTCTTATCTGAAGAATTAAAATAAGGACTCACATTGACTTTCAAACATAGTGAGATAGGTTTTTTGGAGTAAAGAAATGATATGGATTATAGAAGAATACACTGCCAAGACTAACAATAAGCCATGTAAGTGAAGGTAGTAGGGGAGGGGCTGATACTGTTTGAGGCTTCCTTACATGGAGTTCAAAAGAAGGCAGAGCTGGATACTAAAGAGTGTAAAGATGGTGTTCTCTATTTTGATTGATAGATTAGGTCATATATTCATTTCCCTACTCCACTTGTCCCTACCCATAATGCATCTCATTTTAGTTCAATTATGCTATAGGCATAAAATGGTAAATAAGGGATTCCCCTAAAAAGTTCACTTAAAGGATAAAGTTTGCCTTATTGGGCCTGTACCTATAACCAGTCAGTTCAGATCAGGCCTTCTGTCTTCATACTGGATACACTGGGAATACACTTAAAGAGAAACTCTAAATTTGATTGTTACTAAAGGAGGATAAATCTATACTTTTCAGAGATGGGGATAAATGTAGCTCTGTGCAGGTGGTGGTTCAAGGGGGTTCTGAGGTTAGTATGTGCAATGTTAAGAGAGAGTGTGTGCATAGTACATTCAGGTTAAGGAAATTGGCTACCAAGTGCACTGTTACAAGAGGCAGGGTGTACATAATGCAAACTGAATACAGTCCAGGTTACTAAACTTCTCCATATGCTTGCCTAACTCAACATCAATACCCAGTATTGTCTGCATGCTTATATTAAAAGCCTATAGAAGGTAAGTGTCACTACAGAGTGCTGTCACAAAGCTCTAATGACAGTTTGATTAGAGGAGAAGATGAGAGAAGAAGCATGTATGTAATCCCTGACAACAGCACATCCGTTCTGCAGCATCCACTAACTGAAAGGATGTGCCTCACAACAGCAGATGCATGCATCCCACCTCCATACTGCAGGGCTTCTCAGTGGCTGCTGGCACCCCACCTCCATACGGCAGGGGTTGTCAGTGGCTGGAGTCCAGGGCACACAATGGGGTATTCATTTACTTGTGATTCTATCCAAAAGATTTGACAGCTATTCTTTATACCATTTTATAACTTCTACTGATGGAAATAGGCATTCTCTGTTCTACAGTGTTTATTTTAAAACAAACCAATTTAAAGGGCAAGGGAGCCACGTGGTGGTGGCACACGCCTTTAATCCCAGCACTCGGGAGACAGAGGTAGGCGGATCTCTGTGAGTTTGAGGCCAGCCTGGGCTACAGAGTGAGTTCCAGGAAAGGCACAAAGCTACGCATAGAAACCCTGTCTTGAAAAACCAAAATAAATAAATAAATAAATAAATAAATAAATAAATAAATAAATAAATAAATAAATAAATAAATGGCAAGGGAGACCACTTAGTCGTTCAAGTGTTTGCTTTGCGAACATGAGGACCTGAGTTCAATCCCTAAAGCTCTTTTGCGGTGATATTGTGTTCTCCAAAATATTGTGAACCCTAATAAACTTATCTGGGGTCAGAGAACAGAATAGCCACTAGATATAGAGGCCAGAAAATGGTGGCACACACGCCTTTAATCCTATCACTTGGGAGGCAGAGATCCATTCGGATCTCTGTGAGTTTAAAGCCACATTGGAAACAGCCAGGCATGGTGACTCATGCCTTTAATCCCAGGAAGTGATGGCAGAAAGCAGGAAGGTATATAAGGTGTGAGGACCAGGAACTAGATCTGGTTAAGCTTTTAGGCTTTTGAGCAGCAGTTCAGCTGAGATCTATTTGGATGAGGACTCAGAGGCTTCCAGTCTGAGGAAACAGGATCAGCTAAGGAATTGGGAAGGTGAGGAAGCTGTAGCTTGTTCTGCTTCTCTGATCTTCCAGTGTTCACCCCAATAACTGGCCTCCAGGTTTGTTTTTATTAATAAGAACTTTTAAGATTCATACTACACTCTTTGTTTTTGTTTGTTTGTTTGTTTTTTAAGTCAGAAACGGTGGTATACACTTGTGATCCCAGCAGTTTGGAGGTAGAGACAGGGGGTCCCTGGGCTTCCTGGCTGGCCAGGTAGCCTACTTGTCTCAACTTTCCGGCCAGTTGAGACACTGTCTCAGAAAACAATGTAGATGGCCCCTGAACAACGACACCCAAGGCTCTCCTCTGAACCTTCATGTGCACACATATAAATAGTCACCCACTTATACTCACAACCAAATAATGTGCACACCCACATAAATATGCACATACATGCACACATATGTGTATGCTCATGAACACACAAATATATGAGCTCAATTTAAAACTATATTGCAGGTTACTTTTTTCTAGGACTGAGCTTAAAAGCAGTTGTTTTGCTTATAAAAACTACATTTGTCATATTTGATTGATGTTTATTTATTTCAGTGCCAGAAATTTAAACCAGGGTCTCAAATATGCCATGCTCTACCACTGCCCTATACCCTCAGCCCCTTAATTAGTATTTTGACTGTAACACTCACTAGTTTCATACTTTGGTTACACTTAGTGTGCAAATTAGTTCATTTTACTTTTGCATAAGAGTCACTAGTGGGTTTATACTTCTACACCATAAAAAAAAAATGTTGCTAATGCAGAGACGCTGTGAGCACTGTATTTTATAGATCCTCACACACAGTGGTCAACTTTGAGGAATGCTAGTCTCAGAATTTCGACCACATTGATGGTTACAGCTTCCACAGTGCTGAGAGGAGGAGGGTAGATGCACAAAACTTCCAGCCCAGGCCAAAAGGCTGACAACAGCCAGCTGTACTTCCTTTCTGGTCTCCCCAGGTGAACCTGCTGAATGCAAGGAAAGAGAAGGAATGAAGCAAATAATAAATGTTTCAAATCCGAAAGTAACACTACAAATAAGAAAAGTACAGACATAAACTCTACTACTGATACCATTTCATAACCAATCCCAGAATCCTTTTGTCTTAGTAAGGGTTTCTATTGCTGTGATGAAACACTGTGACCAAAAAGCAAGTGTGTGTGTTGGGGGTGGGGGCGGTATTTGGCTTACACTTCAAAGGCATTGCTGTTCATCACTGAAGGAAGTCAGGACAGGAACTGAAACAGGGCAGGATCCCCGAGGCAGGAGCTGATGCAGAGGCCATGAAGGGGAGCTACCTACTTACTGCCTTGCTTCCCATGGCTTACTCAGCCCACCTTCTTATAGAACCCAGGATCACCAGCCTAATGATGGCACCACCCACCATGGGCTGGGCCCTCCCGCATTGATCACTAAATGAGAAAATGCCTTACAGCTGGATCTCATCAAAGCATTTCCTCAACTGAGGCTCCTTCCTCTGATGACTGTAGCTCATGTCAAGTTGACACAAAAAAGCAGCCAGTCCACCTTCAATCTAAAGTCTGCTCTAGGCTGTTCAACTCACGGTCTCCACAGTTATTTCAGGCATCCTCAGCTTCACAGATGTCCACAAGGACGTCCACAAGGATGTCTGGTTGGACATCAAATGCTGGTCCTAGCTTTTCTCCTATTATAATTACCACTCTCTGGACATCCCTACCCGGTTCCCTGGGCTGCTGAGTTTAGAGTCGTGAGGTAGAAGAGAAACCTCTCTTTTTGCATAATGTTCTGTTCTGTTAGCAGAGGAACAGAGACTTTGCCCATTAGTGGTTTACAGAATTTCTATTTAAGGGGCAGGGGCAGCTTTTTCAATTTTCACCTACAGCACTCTTTCCCTGGGATCTAGGAATGAAGTGACTAGAAGGCAGGAAACCTTGGTAGAGTCAAAGCCTCACGCTAATGAAAATGTTACCCCCCCCATACAGAAGCTATCTAGTTTCCCAACACTGCCTGTAACCAACTTACTAAAAATTGTTTCAGTTTATCTCATCAGTTTAGTTATCAAAACATGTTTTTATCTTTTCACATTTACTGGAAAATACTAATTAGTTCCAGATATGGAAAATTTATAATAAAAGCTAGACAGGATGGTACACACTCCTGGCACAGGAGCCCAAGGCAGGAGAGTCACGTTCAAGGCCAGCCTGGACTTCGAAGTAAAGTTTCCTTCCTTTCCCATAATCCTGGTGGTGGTGCAAATGATTCTTATCATAGCAATGTAATTTGCAATTGGTAGAATGCAAGAAATCACTGTATGTAGCTGCTGATCAACTTTACATCTATTAAGTAAGCTCAGTTCAGTTTGGCTTTCGGGATGCAATTGCATATTTCTCTGTTCGTTGCATTCTCCTCTGTAGAATCGCACCTGTTTCTTTGTTTATTAATGAGTTAAATGAAATATTTGATAAATGTTCATTTTATATTTGATTCATGAGTTGTCTTTAAAGTATCTTTTAATATAGGTTTCCCCGTGGCTGACTCTATAGCTTGGGAGTCAGAGCACTGGTCTTGTAAACTAGAGGTTGTGAGTTCAAAGTTCACTGGGGCCTTCATGATGCTTTTAGTGGGGAAGGACTGGGAGGAGAGGAGGGAAGGGAAACTGCAATTGAGATGTTAAAACAACAAAAATAAATAAATAGTTATACACACACACACACACACACACACACACACACACACACACACAATAGATAGGTAGATTTCCTTTGGTGCTTTTCTTAAAGCCTGACCTGGGTTCTTGGCACTCCTTTGTGTACAGAAGACCCTGCTTTGTCCAGACATGCTGCTGTGCAATGAGTCCACCTCCAAGTACCCTGAAGCACCGAACAGGGGAGAAAGGGAGGGAGTGAAGACAGGCTAAAATAGCCAAGCCCATAGGAACAAGGTAGTTATAGCCAGGTAGGGGAGAGTGCCACAAGGAGAGAGGAAGAGAGGGCAATGTTCACAAATCTAGAAGTATTCCTCAGGCCCACTGTGCACTGAGTTCCACTGAGCTCCACCTCAGCCCCAGAGCTCAGGTCTCTGAAATGGAAACAAAGTTAGATCGAATCTTTAGGGGAGATCCTGATCTAATATGGCTAGTGAGGTGCAAAGAGGGTGTGTGGACACAGACAGACAGGCTTTATAACAGGTGTACAAGGACTATGAGCAACAGGCCAGGAGACGGGGCCTCATAGGAAATCAGACCTGCTCAGGACTCCATCTTGGATGTCTAGCATCCAGAACTGTGAGAAAATTCCTGCTGAGCTTCCTAGCCTGCAGTCCTTTGTTGTGGCAGCCTTCACAAAGTGACACAGGGAGAAGGAGCCTGGGGTTTATGGAAAACAAACGCCAGTACTAAGTCTTTTGATGTGGTGCCCGCTTGCTTTTCTCCGAAGTTCTAGGTATTTGTCAATGAAATGACTTGGTCATTGTGAAGTACTGTCTCCTACTGTTCTACCCCAACTCCTGCATGTTCTCTGAACTCCCATAGGCTTCTTAGTTCCGTCTTTTTATGAAACGTGTGTCCTGTGTTGGGAATAGCTTTCAACCACTGCTCATTTCTCCATCACTAACCCATGAGCTTCCTCAGAAGTAGGGACTGTGAGTGTTTTTCATTCTGTATGTCTGACACAGAGTAGATAATTTTGCTGGGTCTCTCACCTCATTAACTCTGTGGAACAAAGGGTCTGATAGGCACATAAACAAATGGGGGAAAGCTACTTTACACCAAAAGATCACTCAAAGGACATTTTATTCTTCTTGGAGATTTAAAAATAATCAACTAGAATTATCCCTGTAAGTCAACGTTTCAGGGGTTAGCCAGGCTATTCAGGAGCCATTCCACATTCTGTCAGTCTTGGGTGCAGGAATCTGCCTTGGCCTCTAGCCAAGTATTGAGGGCATGATCTTAGATGATCTACTGCTCTGGGAAATGTCTAACCCTGACCCTGAGATGTCATCTTTTTTCTTTTTCTTTTTTTAAAGATGTATTTAATTATTATGTATACTGTGTTCTGCCAGCATGTATGCCTACAAGCCAGAAGAGGGCACCAGATCTCATTACAGATGTTATGAGTGACCATGTGATTGCTAGGAATTGAACTCAGGGCCTCTGGAAGAGCAGCCAGGGCTCTTAACCAATGAGCTATCTCTCCAGCCCCAAGATGTCATCTTGAGTGATAACAAAGCTTTGTTTATTCAGACACATCCACTGCTAAAAGGACATTCCTTTGTCCTCATGAACTGCTATCTTCCTTGGAAGCTACTTGCTTATCACATGAACGATTACTTTAAAGGGCATAGCAAACATTTTTTGTGAAGGACTGTGCTGATTTGAAAGTGCTCCTCAAAATGTGTACTGGGAGATCAAAGAAATGGCTCAGTCATTAAGAGCATTTGCTGCTCTTAAAGGTTCTGTTCCCAGCACACACCTCAGGCAGCTCACAACCACCTCTATTTCCAGCTTCACAGGATCTGATGCCCCTTTCTTGCCTCCATTGGTACCACATGCATTTGATACCCATACAGAAAAGCGGGCATACACATATACATAAATTTAAAAATAAATTAATTTTTAAAATGTATGTTAGAAACTTTATCCACATTTCAGGAATGCAAGGAGGTAGAGCCCAAAGTAAGATGTTTAGGCCACAAAGGTTCCATGGTTATGAATAGATTCATGCTTGTTAAGAAATGACTCTAGGGGCTGGCAAGATGGGTAAAGGCATTTGCTGCCAAGTCTGACAGCATGAGTTCAGTGTCTGGGACTATGTGGTGGAAGGTGAGAACTGATTCCCACAAGTTATCTTTGACCTCTACACATGCAACATGGCATAAGTGCTTAGCTAAATAAATAAATATTTAAAAAAAACTATTCAGAACGTGATTTGAATCTCGTGAATTCTCTCTCCCTCCCTCTCCTTTTTCCTCCCCTACTTCTCTCTCTCTCTCTCTCTCTCTCTCTCTCTCTCTCTCACACACACACACACACACACACACACACACAAAATAATAATAAAATAAAATAATAAAAATAAATGTGATAAAACCAGACTAGAAGCTAGAGCCCTCAACACTTTCTTTTACTCAAAAATCATTTTTAGCTTTTGATCTACAAATGAAAAACAAAAATACAGATAGTAAATCAAATTTGGTCCTTGAGCAATACTTTGTCTACCTTTGCCCTAAACCAGTATCTGCCCTTCAACCTTCTATGTTTCCCTCCTTGCCCATCACTTTCAATCTAGCCAAACTCTACATCCAGTGTGACTATTTCTAAGAAGCAAGGGTTCTCAATAGCCCTCATCTCAGTGTGAGTGAGTAAAAACTTGAATGTTTCCTCAGAGGCCAGGGGTCGAATAAGATCAATACTGCACAAAAGGAAACCAAGAGACGAAACCACCTTTAGCCCAACCAAGTCTTCCTCACAGCCTGCTAAGTGGTTTTGCAGCTTGCAGCTCACAGCTCACTGAAGTTCATTTTTCCATTGACAAAGCTTGTTTCTTCAGAGGGAATGTTATTTCAGCTAAATATAGGAAACTGTCGATGCTGCCTTGTGTCATACACATCTGTGTTCAACTTCCTGACCTCAACTTCAGCCCCCTGAGGGCTCGGTCTGAGCTGGGTGTGAAGAAAAGAGGACTCTCAGCCGATATGATCTAGTGTTGTGCCAGTCTGCACAGAATTAGAAGATGGATTATTGAGGATTTGTTTTCCTTTAGGAATTAGGGCTGGCACTGGCTTAGCTTTGGTACAGCAGAGGTATTAACTGAAATGCATTTCTGTCTTAACAGCCACATCCCTTTTAGCCTTGGTGACTTTGGAGTGACTTCCAAAGCAATCTCATCAGAATGAGTCGGCGGATTAAGGCTAACTTCACGTCAGAACCCCACACATGAGAGAAGAAGTAGACCTCGGCAGCTCCCCCTCCTCACAAAATGAAACTCAGTGGCGGGAGATGGGCTGACAAATGGGTTTGTGTGTATGTGGAGGGGGATGAACCTTCAATTGGATCTCCTTCAGTCAACCCATAGCAAGGCAATTCACAACAGAAAACACCATGGTAAGGTGCAAGTACTGTCACAGTGATGGGTCGTGCACTATGTTGGAGGCTCTTAGGCTCACTTGGCTAGTTTCATTGGAAATCTTGCCTCTTTTTTCTTTATCTTCAGCAAATTCACTAGGTTTAATCAGTGTGGATCTGAAAATATGCATCTATAAAGGCTCTGTTCAGAAGGCCCTCCCTTGTGTTTGTGAAGCTGCTCAGCCTTAGGAACCTTGGTTTTCTTTTCTGTGAAATGGGTGGCAACGTGGACAGAGAACAGAAGTGGAGGTACATGGTATGATGCTTCATATTATCGACTTGATGGGATCTAGAATCACACAGGAATCGAACCAATGGGCATTCCTGTTATTGGAAATGCAAAGCATGGGTCCACAGGCTGGGGTCCTAAACTAAATATAAAGGAGAAATGGAGATGAGCAACCATCTATCTCTTCTTACTGATTGTGGCTGCAATGTAACTGACTGCTTCAAGCTCCTGCTGCCTTGACTCCCCACCATGATGGACTGTTTTGTATCCATAAACTGTGAGCCAAATAAGCCCCTGATCTTGTGAGTCGCTTTTGTCAGGGCATTTTATCACAGCAACAGGAGAAACAACTAAGATGGGTGGGTATCTGAAGGGCAAGCTAGGAGCATGTTAGCATATTACAAATGAGAGATATAGGGAGCATGGGCTAAAATGATGGCTGAACTTACATTAAGACAGACGTTCATTGAGTACATAGATACTTCTGAAATCAAAGCTCAAGAGGGTTTATGGTGTGGTGTGGGAAACACTGTAGACAGCCAGGTATCTGCTCTGTCTTTACCACTTAGCTATTCTAACTCCAGGACAAGGTGGAAGTGACCATTTGTGGCTTTATGTTTCCATCATTAAGCTCTCCAGCACCGAGGACTCCCTGTATGCTCAGCTCTTGGTTTGGCATTGCTCTGGCTCTGACTACTTCACAGTTCCGGACAGGTGAGCAAACTTGGTTGGCACTAGTCTCCTCTGTTCTCCAGCTTTTTCTGAGGAAGGAAGCCCATAACGTGTAGCAGATGGGACTAAGTCCCAGCACAAAGGGAAGTCTAGGGCCTCAATGTCCAACTATCTCTGTTAGCTTTTGTAACATTTATCTTTTAAGTTCCCACTGCTGGCAGATCCTGTACTAGATTCTCTGTGGGTTTCAGGAGTTAAAAAAGACATAAGTAAAACTCAAGGAAATTATAATTGAATGGAGGCAAAAATGTATGAAGTCAAGAGAACAAGTCTCTTAACTGTGGACTGTGCTCGGGACACTGGAGAATAATGACAGTGACATGTCATTGTATAACAACAATGTCAGGCTAAGTGCTGAAGGCATGAAAACCAAGGAAAGCAAGTTAGTGGCCAAGAAAATAAAGCCATCTTGGGGAGAGATGTTCTAAGCTAGGTTTTGAAAAGAATGCTGGATACAGACTCCTCTATATAGAGGAATTGGACACGGAGCAATGGGTATGGGGTAAGGAGGAAAAGTCATATGTGAAAGGGATAATAAAGGAAAGCAGAACGTGAATAACACAAAAGAACAGCCCAAAGCCTGCAGAGCCTTGGAGAATGGCAGTACCTCTGACTATACCAGAGAAAGCTGCAAAGGTGCTAATGTGTGTGTGGGGAGGGAGACTTAGCAAGTCAGATCTTGAAATATCCTAAGTGGAAATAATAAACACCTCTTCTAGATGACCTGGCATACCACTTCTGAGGACCATGAGTGGTTCTAATCTAATGCGGAAGAGAAAGAGAAAGCTTTTTGGCTGGGGGAAGCAATACAGCATTTTCAGACTTACACTTTTGAAGATGAGAGCCTAAAATATTTAGCAGCACTACCTGTACACAAGCCCTTTGTTTAATAACCATCTTCTGCATTCGTGACCCACTTTATCTTGTTCAAAAAGATTCTCCCATATCATTATTCTCTGTGAGTTCACAATTACATGAAATAAACAGGCCAGGCATCTCTCAGAATCATTTCTGAGAGACAGAGCATGGGCAACTAAAGTAGCTGGTTCAGAAGTCACATGTCTGAGAGGACTGCTCTATTGAGCTCTGGTTGTAAATGTTTGCCATTAGCCTGGATTGGCTTCCTCCTACGGTGTGGTAATGAGAGTCATCTTTCTATAGCACAACTGACTCTTCATATGGAGCTGGCTAATACCCTAAGCCGTTTATGTGCACAGCCTTCTTTAATTCCTTCACCAAACCTATAGGATAAATGCTTCTCTTCATTTCACATATCATCAAACTGAAGACAAAAGATCTTTAGAAACTTGTTCAATGTTACAAACCCAGCAAGTGGCAAAGACAAAATATGATCCTAGGTGACTCTAGAGCTTAAATATTATATCTTACATCATATTACAAAGAACCAACTATAATAAAGTGGCATTACACTTGGATGGCCTAAGTTCCATATTAGTCTTGCCTTGACTCAGCAAATCCAGTTAGTCTTTTTCATATGCTCTTCAGCCTTGTCTGTTAGTAATGCTGTTACTGTCTTCTGGGTTTGAAGGACTCATAACCATTTGGACTAAATTGTTAGTGAGTAAACACACATACTCATATATGTATCTATACAGAGAGAGTTATAGATAGGTAATTACATAATTACATACAGATGCATATATAAATCTATAAAGGTAAATGATTGCTTCTAAAAACTTGAAATTAAAAAATAAATAGCAGATAAATATAATGCATTAGCTACTTTTTTTGAGACAGGGTTTCTCTGTGTAACAGTCCTGGTTGTCCTGGAACTCACTCCACAGACAAGGCTGGCCTTGAACTCACAGAGAACTCCGCCTGCCTCTGCCTCCTGAGTGCTGGGATAAAAAGAATGTGCCACCACCACCTAGTATTTAGTTACCTTTCTTGTTGCTGAGTAAATACATGACGAAACAAAGGCTTGTTAAGGCTTGTCACAGATTGATGACCATCATGGTGGAGACGATGGCTGGTCACACTGCATCCACAGAGAGTACTGAGAAGTGATTGCTCATGCTCCCTCACATTCTCCTTTCCACTCAGTCCGAACCACCAGCACATGGAATAATGTCACCCAGATTCAAGGTGTGTTTTCCCTCCTCAGTGAAATCTCTCTGGTATCGCTGTCCCAGATAAGCTCAAAGATGTGTCTCCTAGCTGGTTCCGTGTCGAGTGAACTTTGCAACAAGTATGAACCATCACAAGTACCGTCTTCTCTTCCTCCCTCCCCCTTTCCTCTTCTTTCCTTTTCCTTCTTTCCGTCTTTCTTTCTTTCCTTCCTCTCTCCCTCCCTCCCTCCTTTCCTCCCTCCCTCCCTTCCTTCCATTTCCTTCTTCTGTGTGTGTGTGTGTGTGTGTGTGTGTGTGTGTGTGTGTGTGTGTTGGCAATTAGGGATTAGACCCAGGATGTTTTTGCCTTCCACCACTAAGTTATACTCTCAACAATTTTTGTTCTTTTTGTGTGGACCTGTATAGAGACAACATTGTTCCAATATGCTTTAGACGATGATGGCATTGAGACTGAAAGAAAGAGAAAGGAGGTGTTGATATGCTGTCAGCACTGTACAAGATGTTTAGATACATTATGCCACTTACTCTTTACAACAACTGTAAAACAGACATGATTTTCCTCATGAACAGATGAGAAAACCAATGCTTGTGGACATGATAACACTTGCACAGTGTCAGGAGGCTAGAGCGAAGCAGAGCTGGGAATCATGTGACTCACTGCAGAGAACCCTGCTGTGAGTAGGCAGCACTGACCTGCCACAACAGTTTATGCAGGTGATGGGAAACTGCTATCATAGCAGCTCATTTGCATATCCAGCCTTCATCTTTCCCTTAACGTATGGCACATTTGTCATCTCTTCACACAAACCCTGTGCCAACAGAGAGACCAAGGGCACAGTGATTCAGGCATCCTGGTTTCCCCAAATTGCACTCAAACCTGCATCTGCTGAAATGGAGGCCATGGGGAAGTATTTGTTTGGTTTTGTTGGTGGTGATTTTTGTTTGCTTGGTTTGGTTTGATTGTTTTGGTTTGGTTTGGTTTCAATATTGGTTTTGGTTTTTGTTTATTTTCATCACGCTTAGAATCCCAAGAGAAGGATTGTTGTTGTTGTTGTTGTTGTTGTTTTAAGAACTTTGCAATGTAATCTAGGTGAGTCATGACTAGAGCTAACAGGGCTTCCATATCTACCTGAAATGATGTTGGTTTCCCTGTTGACACTAAAACTCCATGAGGAGTTTAGTGCCTCCAACATGAGTTTGACTAAGCAAAATTGGCAATTAGCAAAATTGACATTGCCAAATTAATTTTATGAGGCCACAGTCACCCTGATACCCAAGCCACACAAAGACTCTATATAAAAAAAAGAGAGAGAGAGAGAGAATTACAGGCCAATCTCCCTTGTGAACATAGATGCAAAATACTCAGTAAAATACTGGCAAACTGAATCCAAGAACACATAAAAAAGATCACCCACCATGATCAAGTGGGCTTCATCCCAGAGATGCAGGGATGGTTCAACATATGAAAATCTGTCAATGTAATCCACCATATAAACAAACTGAAAGAAAAAAAAACCACATGATCATCTCATTAGATGCTGGTAAAGTCTTTGACAAGTCCAACACCCCTTCATGATAAAAGTAGACTTGGAGAGATCAGGGATACAAGGGACATGCCTAAATATAACAAAAGCAATATATAGCAAGCCAATAGCCAGCATCAAATTAAATGGAGAGAAACTCAGAGTAATTCCACTAAAATCAGTAACAAGACAAAGCTGTCTACCCTCTCCACATCTATTCAGTTTCGAGTGGCTAGTACTCAAAGTTCTAGCTGGAGCAATAAGACAACCAAAGGACATCTAGGGAATACAAGTCAGAAAGAAAGAAGTCAAAGTATCATTATTCATAGATGATATGATAGTATACGTAAGTGATACCAAAAATTCTACCAGGGACTCCTACAGCTGATAAACACCTTGAATGAAGTGGCTGGATACAAGATTAACTAAAAAAAAAAAATCAGTGGCCCTCCTATATACAAACAATAAAGAGGCTGAGGAAGAAATCAAGGAAACAACACCCTTCACAGGAGCCACAAATAATATAAAAAATCTTGGTGTAACTAACCAAGCAAGTGAAAGACCTGTATAACAAGAACTCCAAATCTTTGAAAAAAAAAGTAACTGGAGAAAATATCAGAAGATGGAAACATCTCCCATGCTCATGATCAGTAGAATTAGCATACTAAAAATTGCCATTTTACCAAAAGCAATCTACAGATTCAGTGCAATTCCAATTAAAATCCCCACACAATTCCTTACACACCTTGAAAGAACAGTACTCAATTTCATATGAAAAACTAAAAAACCCAGGATAGCTAAAACAATCCTGTACAATAAAGGAACTTCCAGAGGTATCACCATCCCTAATTTCAAACGCTACTACAGGGCTACAGTAGTGAAAACTGGCATAAAAACAGACAGGAGGCTCGATGGAATCAAAGACCCAGACATGAGTCCACACACCTATGGACACCTGACTTTCAATAAGAAGCCAAAATTTTACAATGGAAAAAAAGAAAGCACGGCTGGAGAAATGGCTCTGCAGTTAAGAGCATTGACTGCTCTTCCAGAGGTCCTGAGTTCAATTCCCAGCCACATGGTGGCTCACAACCATCTATAATGAGATCTGATGACCGCTTCTGATATGCAGGCAAACATGCAGACAGAACACTGTATACACAATAAATAAATCTTACAAAAAAAAAACAGAAAGAAAGAAAGCATCTTCAACAAATGGTGCTGGTCTAACTGGAGGTCAGCACATAGAAGAGTGCAAGAAGATCTGTATCTGTCACCGTGCACAAAACTCAAGTTCAAGTGAATCAAAGACCTCAACATAAACACAGATACACTGAACCTGCAGAAGAGAAAGTGGAAAGTAACCTTGAATGAATTGGCACAGGAGACAACTTCCCGAACAGAACACCAGTAGTGGAGACACTATGTTCAACAATTAATTAAGGGAACCTCATGAAACTGAAAAGCTTCTGTAAGGCAAAGGACACCATCAATAGGATAAAAAAGTAGCTCATAGAATGGGAAAAGATTTTCACCATCCCCACATCTGACAGAGGGCTGATTTCCAAAATATATAAAGAACTCAAGAAACTAGATATTAAAAACCCAAATAATCCAATTTTAAAATGGGGTACAGATCTAAATAGAGAATTCTCAACAGAAGAATCTCAAATGGCTGAGGAACACTTAAAGAAATGTTCAGCATCCTTAACCATCAGGGAAATGCAAATAAAAATGACTCTGATATTCCGCCTTACACCTGTCAGAATATCTAAGATCAGAAACATAAGTTGACAACTCATGCTGGAGAGGATGTGGAGCAAAGGGAACACTCCTCCATTGCTGGTGGGAGTGCAAACTTGTACAGCCACTTTGGAAATCAATATGATGGTTTCTCAGAAAGTTGGGAATCAATCCACCTCAAGACCTAGCTGTACCAATCCTAGGCATATACCCGAAGGACACAACACCATCCCACAAGGACACTTGCACAACTGTATTCATAGCAGCTTTATTCATGACAGCCAGAATCTGGAAACAACCTAGATGTCCCTCAACTGAAGAATGGATAAAGAAAATGTGGTACATTTACGCAATGGATTACTACTGAGCTGTTAAAAAAAATGGAATCATGAAATTTCCTGGCAAATGGGTGGAACTAGAAAAAAATCATCTCAAGTAAGGTAGCCAAGACCCAGAAAAAATTGTACATACTCACTTATAAGTAAGTGCAAAAGTGGATATTAGCTGTAAAATAAAGGATAACCATGCTACAATCCACAGACCCAGAGAAGCTATGAAACAAGGAGGGCTGGAGGGGGGACACTCAGATCTCCCCGGGAAGGGGAAATAGAAGAGATTTTGTGAGTGGATTAGGGGGTGAGTGGGGAGGGGAACATGAGGAATTAGGTGGGGAATGGGGAGAGAGACCTGAAAGAGCTAACTGGAAAAGGGGGTGCATCTTGGGGTCAGGTAGGAACATGGTGCAAAGGAAGATCCCAGGAATCTTCGAGGATGACCCCAGCTAAGACTCCTAGCAATTATAGATATGTAGCCTGAATTGGTCATCTCCTGTGACCAGGCAAGACTTCAAGTGGAGGAATTGAGACATCAACCCAGTCACATAATCTTTGCCCTACAGTCTGTTCTGCTTATGGAATATGCTTGGGTAAGGGTAGGCGCAGAGTTTGTGGGAGTGGTCAACCAATGACCTGTCCAGTCTGAGACTCATGCCATGAGAGTGAGTCCACCCCTGACACTTCCTGGAGTGCCAGGACCCAGAGGCTGGATGACTCAGAGACCTAGGATAGAAGCAAACACAACTGGAGGAAAACAAAAAAATGTCAATGTAATGATGCCTAACAATATACTGCTATACTCATGGATTGGTGCCTAGTCCAACGGGCATCAGAGAGCCTTCATTCCAGTAACTGGTGGAAACAGATGCAGAGAACTACAGTCACACATTAGGCAGAGCTCAGGGTATCCTGCTGTAGAGAGGGAGGAAGGATTGTAGGAGCCAGAGGAGTCAAGGACATCACAAGAAAACTCACAAAATCAACCAACCTGGGCTCATAGGAGCTCAAAGAGACTGAACCAACAACCAAGGAGCCTGTATGGGAGCAATCTAGGCCTTCTACAGATGTGTGACAGTTGTGTAGCTTGGTCTACATGTGGGACTTCTAACAGTGGGAGCAGGGTCTGTCCCTGAGGTTTTGGCTGGCTTTTGGTAACCTATTCCTCAGATTTGGTTGCCTTGCCCAGCCTTAACTACAAGGGGAGGTGCTTGGTCCTGCTGCAGCATGATATGCCGTGCCCATGCAAGGCCTGCCTTTTTCTGAGCAGAAACAGAGGAGGAGTGAATTGAAGGGGAGGGGGGAGGGGAAGAATGGGAGAAGGGGAGGAAGGGGAAACTGTGGTCTGGATGTAAAATAAATAAATAATTTTATTAAAAAAAAAGAAAGAACTGGTCTAAGAAACAAAGGAAAATACCCTAAGACTCCGAGCCAAGACAGAGGAACATCTGGCATTACTCTGAACTCTGAGTGTTAAGCAGAGGCAAACAGCACCCAGTATTCAGAAGCTGCCCCGGTACACACTATAGCCTACGTCATGCTTCTATCAGGTATAGACAGGCTCACACAACACCAGCTTCAAATAAGACCATGATAAACACTTCCATTTTATGAGTGATTCAGCACAGACCAAAACAAGGTCACTGCATTAACCACAAAATCCCAAACATCCCTCTCTCAGATAAAATAAATGATCTTTTTCTTTTTTAACGATTGCCACTGTGTGTACATTCTAGTCTCCCCTCTCTATGAGTAACGGTGACTGAGATGTATGGTCATAGAGTTGCTCCTGCAGACAACATCCAACCTAGAGCAAACCTTCTGCCCCGCTATATGCTTCCTGAATCATCCAACCAGAGCCCAAGCCTTACGGTAAGTTCTCCCTAACACTTTCTAACTGAGATGCCCAAAGGTTCTCCATGGGGTGTGTGTGTGTGTGTGTGTGTGTGTGTGTGTGTGTGTGTGTGTGTTTGCTTCAGTGAGTACTAAAGCCAACATGGCCAACTACAAGCATGTACCTGATGCTCTTTGTCTAGAGTATATTGTCAATCATTAATAGATGTATGAGAACCAAAACCCCAGTTTCTATTATATTTTGCTTTAAAACAGCTGCAAAACATTCAGTTTTTTGGTTGTTGTTGTTGGTGGTTGTTTGTTGTTTTTTGTGTTTTGTTTTTTTTTTTTTTTTGAGACAGGGGTTCTGTGTAGCTTGGTGCCTTTCCTGGAACTCACTCTGTAGCCCAGGCTGGCCTCAAACTCACAGAAATCCACCTGCCTCTGCCTCCCAAGTGCTGGGATTAAAGGCGTGTGCCACCACTGCCCAGCTAGCTTCAGAACATTTGGTCACCATCTGGGGCACTTAACACTGGTCATATTTACACTTACCAGTGTTACCGGTGCCACCTTCATAGGCCCATCTTCCACTGGTCATTTCTCCCCCAGGCAATATTACAAATACCGACCACACTGGTTCTTCCAAAGGAGGCCTTCTTCAGTTGGGATTTGCAGTACTTAATATCTCTCACAGAGTTGTAATTATAACCAGAAACAGGGGCAGGGTTTCCTAGTCTCTTACTATGTGTCCTCACTCCCAGAAGCTGTCACTTTGCCTTCATTGCCCCTCCAAACTGTGACCCTTAGGGGGACAGTCTCCCTCTACTGATTAGCATGGCTTAGCAGTCCTGCAACAGCACAAGGAAGGCAGAATGAGGATAAGTTTCCAAATGTGCACTGTGGGTTCCTGCTGATGGAAGCAAAGCTCATAAGCCTCTCCTCGATCCAGGTGGGTCTGTCTCGACTAACACGAATGTAAGTCACAAAAGTCCTTATCTCAGTAAGCCTTCCCAGGCTCAGCTCTCTTCCAGCACCTAACTAACTAGTTAGAAGAAGAGCAGCAGGGTGAACAGCCAGTGAGAACAAAGGAGTCAGCTTGTCAATGCAGTCTTTGCCCACAGTTTGAAGAAGACCATCTTCAAAAATCCTTCTCCAGAGGGCCCCTCAGAAGCTGTGGGTTTGGAGGAGCATAATTTCCTCCGTTGCTTAGCTGAATAATCTCTGGCACCCATGTTACCCTTTTTCATCTCCTCACAGTCTAACCTTGACAGATCAAACACGAACTTTACATAAACACTAAATATTAATGAGGCAGATATCCAAAGCAACTGTTCTAAGAAAAAGAAACAAAACCCAAGCAGGCTATTCTGTTGAGATGATAAGGAAATGCAGAGTGATAAGGAGAATGTGCTCAATATAGGTTAAAAACCTTAACTGTACTCTTACCTCTGGTCATTGATACAAAAACAAAAACCCCAAAAGAACTCCCTTGACAGTGGCCATAGGGGCTCCCCTCACCTCAACACTCTTCCTGCCAGGCTACAGGAAACCAGATGCACAGCTGAGCCTCTGGGAGACTTCTTACTTTAATCTTCCAGCTAGCTTCCTAACATTGTGTCACCATCTAGGGAACATAAAACTGGTCATAGACACACTTACTAGTTTCAACACTTGTTTTATGCCTGGTTTTATCCTGAGTGTTATGTACCCGTATTCTTTTACCTCACAAATCTATTCTATGAGGCAAATACTACCACCATTGCATTTTACACATCTTTAAGCTGGGGCACAAAATCAAGGGGGTTATTTGAATTTTGGGAACTACTAACTTAGAAAACTCTCATCAAAACCCTGAGTCTGACTT
The DNA here is from genome assembly GCA_902168325.1 of Peromyscus nudipes. Classification (NCBI taxonomy): domain Eukaryota; kingdom Metazoa; phylum Chordata; class Mammalia; order Rodentia; family Cricetidae; genus Peromyscus; species Peromyscus nudipes. Next base: position 26,062 of record CABHPH010000731.1, read on the forward strand.
CTGAGGTGTGTTTTTCGGGAAGCCAGGAAAGAAACGAGGGGACAAAGCAGTATGCAAAAAAGCCTTGTCCTCTAGACCCTCAGACCCACAGCCAGAATGGGTGTGGGTGGTGATTCCATCCTGCTCATGTCCTGAGTAGGACAGTGACCCTCATTGTGGGGCATGTAAGCACTAAGACTTATGTAGAGGCTCTCTAAGGTTATATGGGAATGGCTAGTGTTGGGGGGACTGACTTCCACATGCACATTTCTAAAATGGATCTCCATAGGAACCAGTGATGTCTACACATGGTCTTTCCCACCAGCTTTCCACAATACCCTAGTCTCAAGGATAAGAAGAAAGCACAACCCTTTCCAGCCCCTCCAGGCCCAGTGCCACAGACTGTAGGCCTCCGAAAGAGATAACTGGATGATGCTAGCACTAGGAAGCTGCACTCAGAAGGTGAATAACCCTGAAGACCTGGTAACACTCTTTAGAAACCAAATGGTTTCCAATGTTTTGCTTTCAACAAAATTGAAAGCAGACATAATGGAGCTGATAAACTATTAAGAATAAATGCATTACTTAATTAAATAAATATTCTTAAATTTAAATAATTTAACAAATAAAAACAAAAAATGGACAATACTTTGTTGGTGCCATGTGATGTTTTGAGATACACACATGCACACATACTTATATACATACATACATACACACATATACATGTACACACACACAGCAATACTCAGATCAGGGTAGGCATTTCTATCTCCACAAATATTTATCATCTTAGGGATGAAACATCTAAGGCTTTTTCTCGCAGTGTTTTGAACTATAGAGTGCATCATCATTATCTCTAGTTACCCTGCTGTGTGGCACTGAGACTCTTACCACCGTCTAACAATGTCTTATATTACAGATAACTCACTCCTCTATAACTACAGCCAGAACCTTTCCCTGCTACTCCAAAGCATTATAATTGTACAAGTTACTTTCAGCCATCCATCATCCCCAACAACAACAACAACAAAAATGCTTTTCAAAAACCTGGCAGCTCCTTTGGGTATCCGCTCAAGAATGAAGGGACTTCTGAGCCCAAAGCCTTCAGATGTTTATGTGAACATGATTATTTGGTCCTTAAAACTATGAAAATAAAAATAGAAAAACAGTTTTTATATTTATTCGTTACATTCACTCATGGATATATGCTAATGTTTGCCCCTACCTAGGTATATCACTAACTGGGGAGATGGCAAGGAGGCATTATTTCCAGAGTTTTTCACTTTGTTCTCAGTAGTCATTGAAATTAGATTCAAGTGATTTGTTGCATACAATCAAAAGGCAGAACTACAACACTACACTTTAAAGATCACAACTGGTTTTACTCTGCAATTCTAGACTGTATAGAGCACCATGAAGTAGAATTCCCATGGGCTAAGAAGAAGAGGCCGACTTTTACAATTAGTGTGCATAGGCGCACGCATGAACAAGCACCACACTGCATAATGAGGCCAGAGGACAACTTTACAGAGTTCGTTCTCTCCTTCTACCCTGTGGGTTCCAGAGATTGAACTCAGGTTGTCAGGCTTGGCAGCAAGTGCCTTTTCCTACTGAGAAATCTTTCTGGCCCAACAGGTTGCTTTTATGGACAGAGAAGGACTTTAATAAAATATGCAAAATGCAGAGTTGATCAATATAAATTACTTGTAAAATGATACAGGAAGACAAAATAATAGAAAAATGGTTGCTTAGTTAATACCAGATTGCTTTAGGCCAGTTCCTTTAAATAAGGATGAAAACAGAGAGAATTTCATTATCACTGTAGAAACTACCTGTTTGGGAAATTTGCCTGCTATCACTCATTTCTTATGGTTTACTGGAAAAAAACAGTTAACAGCTTAGTTTTGGTTTGAAGACAAGTAATTTAGTACAGTTTGATGCGTTGTGATTGTTTAGTCTCATCTATTGGGGTCCAGTACAGAAACTAAGTCAAAAACGATGGCCCCCTATAATACCCAGTTAACAATACTGGTAGACATTGTTATCATATCTCGATTTTGAATATTAGATCTTTTATAATTTGTTCCTACACTACTATGTTTTGGCTCTACTCATGAAGGCATTAAACAACAGAGTATGGTTGCTATTTTATTTGAGTCTAGATCCACACTCAGGACCCTTGACCTATCCCATGTGTGCTTGCGCATGTGCGTGAGTGCGTACACTTATGAATCTCTGTGTCTTTAAAGTGCCAAGGGAGAAGGAGGAAGGAAGATGTTCTGAAGGTCCTGGATTCTTTTCAGGGAGGCTGGACTTGTCCTACCTTTTAGAGATTGTTCTCTGTTCCCCTTGCTCCATGGTGATTCCTTCAAGCTCAATCACAGGATTCTCTTCCTTCCAACTCCTCTTCTTCATCCCTTCTCTCTCAACTCACCTCTCCCCCAACCCTGTATGCATGTGGTTTTGGTATGCGTTCCAGGCTGGCCTCAGATTCTCACAGTCCTCCTGTTCCAGCTTTCCATGTGCTGGGGTTGCAGCCATGCATTACCATACCAGGTGCCACACAGTGGATTGATTGACCTGAAGTACTGGGGATTGAATCCAGGATCTCACCCATGGTAGGAAGGGGTCCTTCCACTGAGCTATTGTTTGAGCCCTTTTAACACAGTTCAGGAAGTACTTACCTACTATCGTGTTACTCTGCCCACCACTTATTTTCTGTATTAGGTCCCATGAAGACTGCAATTTCTTCAGGCCTGAAGGCTTTCTCCACATGCTTTGCTGTTGTTGTTGTTGTTATGTGTGTGTAAGACACTTAGGCTACATAGCACAGTGGTGAGTGGATTCTGGCAGGTAAGTTTATTATCTGGATCATCATATTTTGGTGTGTCATATGGTTTGAAAATAAATAGCCACTCAAAAGTTATACAAACATCATCAGACAGGGCCATGTCACAGAAGCGCTCCAGTTGTTCCACATTTAATGTGCCCTTCGGTGACTCAGTGATGAGAGAGACCGAAAACATTAGTGGCCAAGCTACTCTTGTTGGTGCGCACTTACAGGCTCTAAGAGGGCTCTCCGAAGTAATTCCCTCAACTGTAGTTCATTAGCAGATGCTAACAATCCCCTTCTGGCCTTAATTAATTACCTTGCTTTGGAGTCAAAGAGGGGAATGGTTGTCAAGAGTATTATTTGCTCAATTACCCCAAAGCCATAGATAATGTGTGGTAATGGATTGGAAGATGGAACACCAGCCTTGCTCCAATCCCACAACCGTAAAACTGTGTTCTGTTCATTAAGGCACATGGCATCAGTCATGAGAAGAGCTTACAGTCAAAGCAACAGTAAACGGACTCGGAGGTGAAATCTCTCCATTTACTTTCCAGCATAAACACAGAAAGTCTACACTGCTACGAGCTTTCTGATATTCAAAGACAAATTCCTGAGGACTCCCTATCCTTTTCCACCTATCCTTTTTGGCCATTTTGTGGCTGTTTCATGGATGACCTCACCCACAGGCTGGTTGTTCCCTGTATGGCATGATTAAACCTCAGCTCAGAGGCCGTCAATGATAACTACATTTATGCTTGCTTTTAAAAATCATGTTGTAGTTGGTTAGGGCTTGTGCTATAAAGCAAATCCCTTTTTCGTGTTTTAAGTAATAAGTATTGGTGAAAATATAAATCTAGGCCTATTTGAGAGAGTCAGTAAGTAGATAATTGATGTCATATAAAAATAAAGAAGCTTCATGTAAAGATGAGCTAGGGCGAAAGGAAGCACAGCATATGTATATGTGTGGTATATGTATGATGCAATACATATATGTACGTAATCAGTGTGCATGTACTGTTTTAGTGTGTGTGTGTATGTGTGTGTGTGTGTGTGTGTGATTTCTCTATATGGTGTGTATGTTTGGTATGGTATATACATGTGTATGATTGGTATGCATGTACCATATTTAACTCTGTGTAAGTGGTTGCTATGTGTGGTGCACATGTATGGTCTAGATTATATATGTATGTGATTGGTGTGCATGTATATTTAACTCTGTGTATGTGAGATTGCTGTCTGTGATGCACACATGTGGTATGGTACACACATGTGTGATTAGTGTTATGTGCATATAATGTGCTTAAATCTGAGCGTGTGTATGTGGGCTTTATTCAGAAAGTATTTCCTGCACTGAGTCTTGAAGGATGAGTGCCTGAAAGATCGTAAGAGTCAGGTCTGTTAGGTACTCCAGCATGCAGAGGGGAAACCAGGTCGTGGGAAAGCCTGCTGGGAGATGGGGCTGTGCTAGGGGGTTCTGATCTGCTCACTAGTGACCTATGTGTCCATCTCAGGCCAAATAAATCAGACTTGATGAGGGAAAGTAGCTAGTTTTGTCTCATCGGCAATGTGGAACTTGGCCTTTGGGGTGAATCATGGGAAATTGTCCCTGGGCTGTTGTTCCCTCCTGCTCTCTGTGGTTTTCACTGATTGCAGAGCTCACTGGGCGTGGCACTCAAACTTTAGCTCGTTTGCATTAGCTCGTTTGCATGGTCCATGTGTGTCCCCAGATCCTACTACAGCTTGTTGACCCTGAATCTGCTTCTTTTTCACTGAAAAGAATATCTGCGTGCCTCCTTAAAACATCGCTGGGTTTCAGAGCACTCCTCTGTGTATATTCATTCATATGCCTTTCCCAACTGCCCTTTCAACCAAGACTGCCATTTAGAGCAAAAGCTCTCAGCAGCAACAGCAGGCTCCTATCCACCACCAGTTCTGGCTTGGGATAACCCTCCATGAATATAAAAGGATCAATTTAGAACCTGTGAAAACGTCTCCAGTTTTTATGACTTTCTATCCTTTATTGAATTATTTGTAGCCCACAGATGCTATTCACAGCTGAAATAAAAAGTGAAAGCTAAATACTTTTTGCTGTTGCCTTCCTAATGTCTGATTCCTGCAGCTCACTTGTGTGTGCTAATCAGACTATGTTGATACCATCTCTTATTTAAAAACAAAAACAGCCGGGCGGTGGTGGCACACGCCTTTAATTCCAGCACTCGGGAGGCAGAGCCAGGTGGATCTCTGTGAGTTCGAGGCCAGCCTGGGCTACCAAGTGAGTTCCAGGAAAGGTGCAAAGCTTCACAGAGAAACCCTGTCTCGAAAAACCAATAAAATAAAATAAAATAAAATAAAACCAAAACCAAACAAACAAAAAAACCTAACACCAGGAACCTCTGGTACCCTCACACCTGCTATCCCCACCTCCTGCACCCCCACCCCCTGCACCACACTCCCTGCACCCCCACCTGCCGCCACCCTTACCCTTGCTACCCTCACTCCCTGCTATCCCCACCCCCTGCTTTCCCTACCCCCTGCTACCCTCCCCCTGCTATCCCCACCCCTGCTACCCTCCCCCTGTTATCCCTACCCCTGTTATCCCCACCCCCTGCTACCCTCATCCCCTGCTACCCTCCCCTCTGCTATCCCCACCCCTGCTACCCTCATCCCCTGCTAACCCTACCCCCTGCTGGAGGAGAATGAGTGCTGATACACCAGCTAGGCATTAGGACACTGTCAGCCTGGAATACTTGCTTGGGGCTTCCTCATTCTGAGCTGTAATGAAAACAGACAGAATTCTCAGCTTCACTCAGCATTCGTCATCCAAGAACCTTGACTATTTATTGTGAGGTGATTTTGTCCACTGGTTGACATTGGTTTCATCTTAGCTCACTGGGCTCACTTTGCTGGCATAGCCCTATCAATAAGGCTCTCATCGCCCAGTTAAATTTCTATACCTGAGATCTGCAAAATGATCAGGACTCTAATAGGGTGGATTGGAAATGCCTTATTCACCACAAAGATTGTACAGGAAACAGTTCACTTGTTTTTAACTCTATGGATATAAAAAGAGAGAACCCCTACTCCATCCTCCACTTCTCAATACAGATCAAACCCTGGATCTCCTAACTCCTAGGCAGGTGCATACCACTGAGCGACACCCATAGCCCTCTATCTCATTTGTAAACATCAGTTTGTTATCCTATTGGTTAGAGTTTTGTACAAGATAACCTTTAAACAAGTCCCAGTTTTAAAGCAATTCACTTCAGGATTGTAATGGCCAGTCTCCAGAAGGGCCAGTCTCCAGAAGAACCAGTCTCCAGAATGGCCCTCTTTACTTCACAGTGTCTCATCCCCTCTCACATGTCACAGGATTAAACTGTCACCAACAAACTAAACATTTGTGCTCCATCCATATCTAAAGTCCTAACCTCCAATGTGGTGGTCTTAGAATGGGCCTTTGTGGGTGCCTAGGTCTAAGTAAGGCCACGACAGTGGAACCCACGTGAGCTTGGTGCCTTTGTAAGAAAATGGTGACACAACGGAGCTTCCTGGTTCTCCCACATGAGGATACACGCAGGAAGAGGACCTTCACTAAAAACCAAATTGGCCAGCATCATGATCTTGGCCTTCCCAGCTTTCAGATCTATAGAAAAAAAAAAAAAGAACGTTGTTCAGTCTGCCTGGTCTGTGTATTTTCCTATAGCACCTTGAGCTAAAATTCAGAGTTGAGACCTCTCAGGCCATGTCATTAGACACACTGCGGCATCCACCTTGTCCTCTTTCTCCAGGAGTGTGAGGACTGCCAGCCGGCTTACTGTGAAGAGATGTACACAGCAGAGGCCTGAGTGGAGGAGCAGGGCCTCTCCAACAGCCCTCACCGTGTGAGTAAGTCTTCACAGAAAAGCCATCTGCTAGTCTCACTCAAGTTCGGGGAACTGAAACGCAACCGGCATCTTGAACTCTCACCTGCAACTTTTTGAGACATCCAGATCCAGAATCACTGAGCTAAGGTGTTCATGAATTCCTGGTCCATACTGTAAAAGAAAGTAAATGTTTACTGTTGTTTTGAACCACCAAGTTTGGGGGTAATTTCTAGCTAATAGACTTTTTTAATTCAAATATAGTTGGAAATAAATTTCCTAATAGGAATGACTAAGGAATCTGCATATCCTCGACTCCTCAGAGTTCATATGAAACTGCTGGACAAGTCATAGGACACAGCTCTTGGGCCAAACTCCACATGCAGTCTACAGGTCACAGTGGTTCCCAGATCACACTGGGTTTTTTTTCGGTGTTTACTTTTCCACATTTAAAAATTGAATTCATTGGATGTAAGTTTATGGTTACTATTCTTCTGATGATAAAATGTGGTACCATTGGGTCTGCCACACATGATGAAAACAGTCAGACGGGGCAATGGCAGCTGCCCAGATTGTCTCCAGTTTACACGGACTCCACTACTCCATTGACCTCCTCTCTGTTTCCTACTGGGGCATCTAGGGAGCTTGACCTTCACCAGTGCACCAGAAGCAGCTAAGGGCAACACTCTTAATATTCCTGGTCACCCTGACTGGCTTATTCCCTGCCATACAATAAGCCCTAAAATGGGTTCATTCACTTGTAAATAATATTATTGGCCATTTTGTTTTGGGAGCTTTTATAGTTTTACACCTATTTCTCAACATTAGTTGTACTAAAAGTATAATTACTTGGCCTCATTTATAACTGTTAGTGTGACAGGTTGCCTTTCAAAAATGTCCCCCATAAGTCCCCTTTGAATTTCTGTATAATCGCTTAGCTCTTGTAATATCTCTGCCTCTAAGTCATAAATTTAAACTATGGCAGGTGTGTGTGCTTGTGAGTACACACATGTACTGAAGATTAAACCTAAGTTCTTATGCATACTGTGCCCACACTATACTACTGAGCTATATCCCTCAGCCTCTGTTCCATTTTTTAAATCCATTTCCTACATCTTTCCATTAAAAAGCCCTGGAATTGATGAGCTTCAGTTGTAGGAAAAGATGCATATAGGAGAAATGACTGACTCAAAGTCTAAAATCAAAGATGTGCATGAGCCTGGTTGTACTAGAAAACAAGGCAACTGTGCAAGATTGTTTCTTTGGGATACATGTCTATATCTCCCCAAGTTCATAGGTGGAAACGCAAATCTCAGTGTGGTGAAATTTGCAGGTTGGGACTTTGGGAAGTAATTAATGAAGGTGAGACCTTTTATGAGTGAGGTTAATGTCTTTACAGAACTATTTCTCTCTGCTCCTTATATGTAAGAAGCATATAATCCAGGAAAGAAGCTCTCTCTGGAAACTGAGTCAGCCAGCACATTGATTTGGATACTCAAAACTGTATGTTTCTGTAGCTTAAGCCATTCTGGCTATGGAAAAGTCATTCATCATTTAATGACAAAGATACATTCTGAGAAATGCATCATTTAGTGATCTCTTCATTGTATGTACATCATCAAGTATACTTGCACACACGAGTTGCATAGCATCTGTTTTGCTGGCATAGAAGGGCATGGCAGAGAAGTTGGGTCACATATGATCATTTGGTTCTATAGTGTTTTGGTAATATGTGTGTCCTAATAATGCATGAGTGCCCTGGCTTCTCACTATGATGGATCACAAATGGCTTCAACGTTGTCCCAAGCAAGATTCTTTTCTTGTTTTTAAAATTTTTGAAACATGAAGTTAACTTGCCCTATAGAGAAAAGACCTTTCAAATTGTTTAAAGCAATGGTTTTCAACCTTCCTAATGCTGCAACCCTTTAATACAGTTCCTCATGCTGTGGTGACCCCCAACCATACAATTATTTTATTGCTACTTCATAACTGAAAATTTTCTGCTGTTGTGAATCACAATGTAAACATCTGTGTTTTTTCAGTGGTCTTAGGCAACCCCTATGAAAGGGTCATTCAATCCCCATAGGAGTTGTGACCCACAGGTTGATAATTGCTAGTCTAGAGAGGAAGTTTGCCCTGGGAAGTAACTTTTCTCCTCCATCTTCTTATCTAGAGCCTACGATCCTTCATCTACCTTCACATCAGCACTTGCATGCACACAACTCACTTTATTATATTATGAACAATGATTCTTGGGTCTTTGAAACCACACAGACTTAGTACTAAGTTTAACATAAAGGTTCGGTCCAGACTTTTCTTTCAGGATTATAGACAAGCTTTTAGCTTCAGCTGTGATTATCATGGGGTTGGGAGGGATATGATCTTCAATTAGATTATCACCATATATTTTCTCCATATATTATACAGGGTCTTTTGAATTTTTGGTTGTGTCTTGCCTTCAGTGAAGCAGTTTCTTTAACAGTTTCTAGAGCTTTGTTCTTGTTCTTCAAGACTGTGGGTCTGGTGGCATGTCTGATTGGTGAGCAATGGCCATCACTGACATTCTACCACCATAATCCTTAATCACTTTAAGTTTCCTTTCCAGGACAACCACTCTATGTGTTTTCTTATTTACAGTATTAGAAGTGTGTTTTGTACACAGAGGGGTCATGAAGAACAAGAGGCACGAAGTTAAATCAAGGACACAAACGAGAGCTGTGGTGAAAGGTACATGAGGCTGTTGCTGAAGCAATGTGGCATACTGCTCTTCAGTAAGCTCTTTTCTTCATAAGTAGGAGTATACTCCAAAACAGCCATTGCCATGGTTAGTTTTAAATACCAACTTGTCACTACCTAGAATCACCTGAGAAGGAAGCCTCAACTGAGGAATTATCTAGATCAGGTTGGCCTATAGGTATGTCTGTGAGGGATTGTCTTGACTGTTAACTGAGGTGGACAGACTGCCCCTGGATGTGTCATCATTCCACAAGCTAGATCCTCAACTGGAATAGGATGACAAGAGCTAACCAAGCACAAGAAAACAAGGACATATTTATTCTTTCTGTGCTGTGATTGTGGATGTAATGTGACCAGATGCTTGAGTTCCTGCCTTGACTTCCCCAAAATAATGGATTGTAACATGGAATTGCAATTCAAATAAAACTTTTATTCCTCTATGTTGCTTTTCTCAGAGTATCTGTCATAGCAGCAGAAATGAAACTATAATAGCCATTAAAGGTATTGTATAGCAAATGCATAAACCTATAACATCCCATCACTATCATCACCAAATATCAGGTACTTACCTAGTTGTGTGTGCTATGCTCTTATACTACTAGCAACTTAGTACATTTGCTTATCCCAACATCATCACAAATATGTGAGTAACTCATTTTGTTTTAGACAGGGTTTCACTGAATAGCCAAGGTTGGCCTCAAATCATAATCATCCTGGCAGCTTTCTGAGTAGTACAGAAATGGACTGCGCCTAGTTGAGTGATGGTGTTTTGGTGGCTATAATACCATCAGGCAATAGGAATTTTTCAGGACCCTTATAACAATTGGATATGTTGTCTGTCTGTTATTGACTGTAATGTCATTATGTGGCATGTGACTATATTTTATTGCAGCAGCCTGAAGTAAGGTAAGTATTCAAGTTGCACCTGAGTATGGGTTTCTCAGTCCCAGAACAGATGTTGGAGGTGTGTTTTGATTGTTCCCCCAGTACATTTGAGGCTTCTCAAGTATATCACAGTTGAGGTGTTTGCCATACACGGGGCATTCAGAGCATGTCCACAGAGTTGCCATCTACAAGTCACTACCCACCAAACAGTGATGCTCAAAGTGAGAGAGCTTGCTGCCGCCTAGATATTAGCTTCCCATTAGCCAATGATGAGACAATTTGTGCATCAAAAAGATGAAGAGCAAAGGAGTAAAATGCACTAAACATGCTAAATCCATGAGTTCACAATGGTATTAACAAGAATAGAACAAGGAAGAACAGAACCTCCCTAGCTACCTTTGACAAACAGTGAGGAATGAAATAGTTGAGTTTTCAAATGATAAACAGCAAGAGACCCAGTTTTTTGTCCTGCCCTATGAGCTGAGGGAAAATCTTTATGCAAGTGTTCCATTCTAATGTATAAATAATTAATATTATGCCAGGTGGTGGTGGTGCATACCTTTAATCCCAGCACTTGGGAGGCAGAGCCAGGTGGCTCTCTGTGAGTTCAAGGCCAGCCTCTACAGAGCAAGATCCAGGACAGGCACCAAAGCTACACAGAGAAACCCTGTCTTGAAAAACCAAAAAAAAAAATTAATATTACAAGACCTTTATTTTGTAATTACAAATGGACTAGAGCAAAGAGAACAAGTGGATGCTAGTCACACAAGAGAGACAATGCCATAGTATGTGCCTCCTGGTAGAATGCCATCTATGAAGGGTCATTGCTAAAAACATGATCTTGAATATGACTAACACTTAAACATCAACTTACAAGAGTATGGAGAAGAGCCTTAATAAACAGTGCCATGGAGATGCAGTAAGCAAAATGAGACTGAAGGCCACTCAAAAGAGCTGTGAGAGAACCCTCAAACTCAGTATAAAACAAGAGGAGTGCTTTCATGGTTCCATGGGTTGGATGGGCTCAGCTAGATAGCTCCTCTGCTGATCTTGTGTGGGGTCACTCATAGGGCAGCACTGAATTGAGTTGGTGCTGGATGTCACCTGGGGCCCCATGAGTAAGCAACTGAAACTATAAAGCCTCTTTGAATTATAAAGCTGCACTATATAATTTCTACTAAGTATTATTGGTGGAAGCAAATCATAGTGTCATTTCAGATTAACAAGGATAGAAATACAGAGTGGTGATGCCGCACCTAAGAAAGCCATGTGGCAACTGGAGGTGTGTCTCCATGGTAAAAAGTATGCTCAGCACATACAAAAGCCCTGGATTTGAACCCTGATACCACCAAGAAAAAAAAAACTAACAAGACAATTCTGAGGCCATCTATCATGGTGTAAATGTCCCTCAAAGTTCAAAGGCTGGAAACTTAGCCTACAGTGCAACAGTTTGGGGCAGGGAGGGTGCGTTAAGAGGTAAATGGGTATGAGGGAGCCCTTAGGAATACCAAATGTCATTGTCTTGGGAGTGGGTTCCTTATCACGCAAATGGATTGAGGAAAGTGAGCTCAGCCCTTTCTGCTTGCTTGTGCCTTCTCCTGCCCTTTTATCTTCCATCACAGGAGAGTACAACACAGAAACCCTCTGCAGAGTACAAGCAGATGCAACACCATGCCTTTGGACTTCCCAGCTCCCACAATTCTATAATTTTCTAAAATTATATTTTCTCAAACTCCATAATTTTCTTTTCTTTGTAAATTGCAATATAGCAGCATAAAATAGCCTTAAGGCACTATTTATAGAAACAATTCTTTTAGGGACAAACATGGATTTAATCATGACAGTAGATTGTACTAACTTACAAATTAATTCCTTTGTTGGATGACTTTAGATGTGAGAAACACCTTAATTATTTTGAGGTATAATTTTATGTCTTTTAAATGGCTAGGCAGCAGCAAGCCCTCTCACCTGGAGCATCACTGTTAGGTGGGTAGTGAGCTGTAGATGTCAAGTCTGCTCTGAATGCTGCAGTGTATGGCAAACATCTCAGCTGTGATATATTCTAGATGTTTCAAATGTATTGGGGGGACAATCATAACCACCTCCAATGTCTGTTATGAGACTTGGGGGGCAGGGGACCTACACTCAATGTCTGGACTCTCAAATCTGCTTCCCTTGAGATGTCTCATGCAGTCAGCATCCTCTGTCTCGGATGGTGGCACCAACAGCTGCCACCACAGTCTGCATTTCCCCTTGAACACACTGTGGGGCCATGCCAGTCATACTCTACTGTCCTGCACTGCCATCTCCTATCCAGTCAGTGGGCTGGGGTGTCCACAAGATCCCCAGTTTCTGAATGGTCTGAATTTCATCTATTCCTTCTTTTCATGGTTATTTATTTGTTTATATACTTTAAGAGACAGAAGTACCATTTGTCCTAAAAGTCCCCAACCATGGGGACAGGCAAATACCACCTCACCCCCAAAAGACTGACTTTAAAAGCATGTCTTTGATCATACATATTTACAAAATTGTGAAATAAAGAATTTTTATTACATTTACTTATGTATGCATATGTGTATGTCTATGTATGGAGAGGTCAGAGGACAACTTGCTGGAGTCAGTTCTCTCCTTCCTCTGTGTGGGTCTCTGGGATTAAACTCCAGTTTCCAGTCTTGGTGACACGTACCTACTAAGCCATCTCAGTCAAAAAATAATTTAAATCTCAGAAAGAGATACTTGAATGACTTCCATTTTACACCTATGTTGAACAGATGAGAAAGCTGACATTCTGAGTGGTTAAACAATAATCCTCCTATTACATGGCTAGCTAGGGCCGGGCCTGAAGAGTGGCAGCGGGCATGTTGTGCACAGCACCAAGCCCACCATTCAGATTCTCCACCTGCATTTCTCCCAGTACTTTTCAGTGTCCCGAGACTCACAAGGTAAGGACTCTCCCACACTTGCTTTCTGGTCCCGGGCCTTACCTGACCTCAGCAAAACTCCAGCACCAAACGTATTTCAGATTCAATTCTCCTTTAATAAGTATGACCCATTATTTGGTTTTTCTGTCCAAATTCATGAAGTTTCAAACAGTTTATATTGCATAAGATCATCTCTAGAAGTTGTGAGGAGAATAAATGGAAAGAATTTGAAGAATGGTTTAAGTGCCTCAAAATGGCCAATATCTAAGGAAAAGCTGACAGCTCATGAAATATTGAGCGTGTGCTGAGTTATGACCTTTCCAGGGGAGAGTAATGATGACTAAAGAGAAGATATGTGACTCGTCCAGTAATGAGATATTTTCAGAAATTTATCAGAAAGCAGCATTGGACATAAATGGATAATGATGTGGACACGGCATTAAAACCGCGATGAAATTGTTTTTCTTGTCACTAGATAATTGACATAGACTCGACACCTCAAACTTGACTGCTACTAACTGTCATTATGACCAAGTCACATCTTTCTTTCCATGACATATCCCACTGACTGGTACTCCTGCTCATGGGCTGACAGCGTCTGTACTGCCCATGACAACTATCTTCAAAGTCACACTTCTCATTCCAAGAGCTCCATAGTCTGGCCACACTGTACTCTTTCAGGCATCCTTCCCTTCTGACAGTGTCTTCCTGCAGTTGCCCGTTGTCTCTCCTGTCCGTCATTCTTATTCCTCCTTCTGCTCATTTGCTTATTGTCTTTCTTGATCCAGAAGACAGTCCTTTTCCTCCTTCAAGACCCAGCTTGTCTTGGTCTTATTCCACTCTCTCCAGGAAGCATCTTTGACCAACCCTGTCCTACTATTCTCTCATATATTACATCCCAACTGCCAGATCCACTACTCCTCTGTTTCCCTTCAGAAAAGGGTATGCCACCCAGGGATATCAACCAAACATGGCATATCAAGTTGCAAGACTAGGCACATCTCATCGTATTAAGGATGGATGAGGCAACCAAGTGGGAGGAAAAGGGTCACAAAAGCAGGCAAAAGAAACAGAGCCAGCACTCGGGAGGCAGAGCCAGGCGGATCTCTGTGAGTTCGAGGCCAGCCTGGGCTACCAAGTGAGTTCCAGGAAAGGCGCAAAGCTACACAGAGAAACCCTGTCTCGAAAAAACAAAAAAAAACAAAAAAAAAAAGAAAAAGAAACAGAGCCCACCCCCATTCCCGTTGTTAGGAGTCCCACAAGAGCATTCAGCTACACAACCATAACATATATGCAGAGGACCTACCTAGGTCAGACCCATAGAGGCTCTATGATTGTTGGTTCAGTCTCTGTGAGCCCTATGAGGCCTAGTTAGTTGATTCTGTGGGCTTTTGACCACTCTGGCTCATACAACCCTTCCTCCCCATCTTCCACAGGATTCCTTGAGCTCTGCTTAACATTTGGCTGTGGGTCTCTGTATCTGCTCCCATCAGTTGCTGGATGAAGCCTCTCTGATGATGATTGTGCTAGGCTTCTAAATATAAGTATAGCAGAATACCATTAGAAATCATTTCATTGACTTTTTTTTTTCTTTCTGATTTTGTTGGTTCTATCCTAGGTCTCTGGGCTATCCATCCTCTGGTTCCTGGGCCTCCAGGCAGTGTCAGGGGTGGGCAGTGGGCTTCCTCTCATGACATGGGTTTCAAACTGGACCAGTCATTGATTGGCCACTTCCATAAGTTCTGCACCGCTTTACCCCAGCACATCTTGTAGGCTGGACAAATTGTAGGTCCAGGGTTTTATAGCTGGGTTGATGTCCTAATCCCTCCTCTGGAAGTCTTGTCTGGTTACAGAAGATGACCAGTTCAGACTCCATATCCCCCATTACTGGGAGTCTTCATTAGGGTCACCCTCATAGATTCCTGGGAGTTTCCATTGCACTAGGTTTCTACCTCACCCCAAAAATGCCCCTCTAATTCCAGTCATCTGTCTCAGTATTCCGTCTCCATCTGCCCCCCACCTGATCCCTACTGAAATTATAATCTAGGACAGGAGCTCAATGTCTTATAATTCTTGCATGCATGCTGCATTGATCTTCCCATCTAGAAAGTACAATGTCTCAGGCTTCTAATATTGGCTAACTGGATCATCACAATTCCTAGAGGAAACGCTGACAGGATTTTAAAGGGGATTCTGAAAGGCCATAGGAAGACATTCTGAGGGGTAAGCAATGGTAAAGATGTAGCAAGGTACTTAAATAGAGGCTGCACTGAGAGGTAACTGTAAAAGAATTGTTAATAAATCAAGCATTTGGATGAATGAAGCAAGTGGTCTCTTCCTTGTCTCTGCCCTGTAAGGCATAAATACAATACCTTAATGATCTTATGGCTTCATGACTGTTTCCAACTTTTTACAGACTCTAAGAGACCACAGATGTCAGCCCAGACTACTATACACAGCAAAACTTTCAATCAATAGACAGAGAAAATAAGACATTCTGTGATAAAAAAAAAAAACAAATTTAAACAAAGTCCATCTATAAATTCAGCCCTAGCGACGGTGCTAGAAAGAAATTCCAACCTAAAGAGATAAACTACACCCTAGAAAACACAGGGAATAAATAATCCTAGACTAGCGAATCAAAGAATACACACACACACACCACCACCACCACCACCACCACCATCACCAGCACCACCACCACCACCAACAACAACAACAAAATAACAGGAACAAATAAGTACTTATTGATCTCTCATCATCCATAGTCTTAATTCTCAAAAAAGGAGAAAGAGAAGACGACGACAATGATGAGGACATAGACTAACAGAGTATAGACATCACCTCGGGGTAAAAGGATGGGAAAAAATAATTTCAAGCAAGTGGACCTAAGAAGCAAGCTAATGTAGGCATTTTAATTAATATCTGACAAAATATACTTCAAATCAAATCTAATCAGAAGAAAATGGGAAGGATTCTACATGTTCATCAAAGGAAAAACCCACCAAGAGGACATTGCAATTCTTAATATCTACTCACCAAACACAAGGGCACCCAAGATCATAAGAAAGACTACTACAGCTTAACTCACACATTGATCCTCACACACTGGTAGTGGGAGACTTCAATACCCCACTCTCGCCAATAGACATGTCATCCAGATAAAAATTAAATAGAGAAATTCTGGAGCTAACTTATACATCAAATAGACATGTCAGATATTTTAAGAACATTCCACCCCCAAAAAGAATATACCTTCTTCTCAATACCTCATGGAACTTCCTCCAAAATTGGCCATGTACTTGAACATGAAGCAAGTCTCAACAGATAGAAGAAAATGGAAATAACATCCTGCATCTTATCTGACTACCATGGATTAAAGCAGGATATCAACAACAGAAAGCTTACAAACTCACAAAAATTGAACAACTCTTGACTGAATGAAAAATGAAAGAAAGAAGTTAAAGACTTTCTAGAATCTAATGAAAATGAATACACAACATACTCAAACTTATGAGACTTAGGTGGGTCTAAGAGGCAAGATCATAGCATGAAGAGACTACATAAAAAATTGGAGGGATCTCATATTAATAACTTAATAGCACACCTGAAAGCTCTAGAACAAAAAAAAAGAAAGAAAGAAATCACACTCAAAAGGAGTAGATGGCAAGAAATAATCACTCAGGGATGAATAAATAAAACAGACAAAAACAAAACAAAGAATCAATGAAACAAAGAGTTGAATCTTTGAGAAAATCAAGAAGATTGACAAACCCTTATCCAAATTAACTAAAAGGCAGAGAAAGAATATCCAAGTTAACAAAATTAGAAATAAAAAAGGGAAATAACAGACACCAAGGAAATTCAGAGAATCATAAGGACATACTTTAAAAACCTACATTCCACCAGATTGGAAAATGGATATTTAAATGGATTTAAAGTTAAACCAAGATCAGATAAGCACTTTAAACAGACCTATAACCCCTAGTGAAAGAGAAGCAATTATTAAAAGTCTCCCAACCAAAAAACCCAAGGCCAGATGGTTTTAGTGCAGAATTTTACCAGACTTTCAAAGAAGAGTTAATACCAACACTACTCATATTATTTCACAAAATAGAAACAGAAGGAGCATTGCCCATCTCATTTTATGAGACCACACTTACCCTGATAACTAAACCACATAAAGACTCAACAAAGAAAGACAATGATAGACCAATATTCCCTAATGAATATTGATTTTAAAATTCTCAATAAAATAATGGCAAACTGAATCCAAGAACACATCAAAAAGGTCATCCACCATAATCAAGTAGACTTTAGCCCAGAGATTCAGGGATGGTTCAGTATATGAAAATCAGAAAATGCAATCCACCATATAAACAAACTGAAAGAAAGAAAACATGATTATCTCATTAGATGTAGAAAAGGCCTTTGACAAAATCCAACATCCCTTCATGATAAAAGTCCTGGAAAGATTAGGGATATACCTTGACAAAATAGAGATGGCTTACAGCAAGTCCATAGCCAACAACAATTTAAATGGAGAGAAACTCTAAGTAATTCCACTATAAAATTATGAACAAGACAAGGCTGTCTACTCTCTCCATGTCTATTAAATACAATACTTGAAGTCTTAGCTAAAGCAATAAGACAACTGAAGAATATCCAATACAAATTGGAAAGGAAGCAGTCAAAGTGTCTTTATTTGCAGATGATATGATAGTATACATACCTAAAATTCTACCAAGAACTCTTACAACTGATAAACATGTTCAGCAAAGCAGCTGGATACAAAATAACCTCACGAAAATCAGTAACTCTCCTGTATACATATGACAAATAGACTGAGAAAGAAATCAGGGAAACAACACCTTTAACAATAGTCTTAAGTAGTATAAAGTATCTTGGGGTGACTCTAGCCAAGCAAGTGAAAGTTTTGTGTGATAAAACTTCAAGTCTTTGAAAAAAGAAACTGAAGAAGATATCAGAAGATAGAAAGATCTATCATGCTCATAGATTGCTAGGATTATTATAATAAAAATGGCCATCCTACCAAAAGTAATCTACAGATTTAATGCAATCCCCATAAAAGTCTCAACATAATTTTTTTCAGATCTTGAAAGGACAATTTTCAGCTGAATATGGAAATACAAAAAGTTCAGGATAGCTAAAATATCCTAAATAATAAAAGAACTACTGGAGGTATCACCATCCCTGATTTCAAGTTGTACTACAGAGTTATAGCATTAAAAACATTATGGAATTGGCTCAAAGACCTCCACATTGATCAACAGAATCAAATGGAAGACACAGACATAAGTCCACACACATATGGATATCTGATTTTTTGATAAAGAAACTAGGAATACACACTGGAAAAAAGACAGCATTTTCAACAAATGGTGCTGGTCAAACTGAACAGCTGCATTTAGAAGATTCCAAGTAGATCCATACTTAATCACCTTGCACAAAACTCAACTCCAAACAGATCAAAAAACCAACATAAAAGAAGATACACTGAAGCTGGTAGAAAAGAAAGTGAGGAATAGCCTTGACCTCATTGGCCCAGGAAAAGACTTTGCTCAAGAGATTCAGAGGGTCTTTATAAAGAGCTGCACTGAAGACTGTATTATCTTCTGGCATAGGGTCTAGCTCCATGTTGCCCATGTCCTAAAAGTAATGAACTCTTTTGTTGAATGGAGAAAATTTTTCACAATAGCATGACATTTGACCTGGGCATGTTTGTTACTGGTTGCATTTAGACCCTTTGCAGTGAAAATGGAGGAAACAGAGCAGAGTGATGTGAACCCAGTAAGTCAGGAGCCCCTGAGTGCATTTAAAGCTGTGAAAAAGGCAGCACGGACAAAGTAGTAGTAGGGTGAGAGAGCTTCATGTCTACACTTCACCTGGGACAATAGGGAAGGTGCTTTAAGGGCAAGATGCCATTCATCAAGGCCTAGCGAACCTAAAAATGCAAATTCATTTAATATATCTGCACTCATAAGAAGACAGGGCCTTCAGGATGCCATGCTCAAACAGGGCCACCCAGGGAAGTGCAAATACTCAGAGGCCACTGTGACAGTAGTAAAAAGGGGCTGAGCCACGTATGAAGCTAGCAGCAGAACTTGGCATCATCCATCTGGTGTTGATTTTGCAGGTGTAGTCTCAAATCAATACTTGCTAAGGTTCCTAAGAAAGGCAGGGCCCCAGAGTCAGATTTCCTATGTGGTAGCCCTACTGATACGGGTAAGTGAGTTGAATATGAAGCTATAAGGCTTATGAAGGCGAAGGATAAACAGCAGTGGAGACTCCCTGATGAGGGAGATGATGTCAGGGATAGGCTACCTCTGCTAAGAAAAGCTGGAGACAGTAAGTGGAACATGGTATGTGCTGCAGCCAACAGGAGTCTAGAAGTGCAGTACCCCAAGCCTATTAGAGTCTAGATGATGCCACCATGAGCCCCGATTTAGGTTATGGAACTACAAAATTTAATTTTTGTCGTGCTAAGTTTCAGTCTTATATTGGTCTGATCTTCCCTTGCTATGACTCCATTCCCCACATTTAGAATGGAAATATTTACT
>CABHPH010000732.1:0-27590 GCA_902168325.1 Peromyscus nudipes
TCCACATGATTATTTTGCCTTTTATACTTGCATATGTTTCTGCAGAATTTTACAACATGCTTCAAAAGCATTTGAGGTTTGGGATTTCCACTTGTTACTGTTTATGGTTTCAGTGTTCACATACCATTGATTTCTCCTTTCCCTCTCCAAACCTAAATGTCAATTGTAATCTAAATTAATTTGCACTTGGAGCAGGCAAGCTGGTGATGTCAGTTCATGTGGAGAAACCCCAGGCCAAGCAGAGGATGTTAACTCCAGGTCTGCATCCTCAGATTTCTGGCTTCTGTTTTCAGTTGCCCAAAAGCCAATTAGACACTTATATTAATCACTTGGCAGATGGATTTTAAAGATCCATGCATTGATCTTTGTTTAAAATTTTTGGTATTTATGTTTAATACAGAAAGAAAATTATGGTGAATTCCTCATAGTAAGCATGCATGAAAATCAATTTAGTTGAGTGAGCATATATAGCTTCATTTTAAATGACACAGATTAAAAGTGACAGAAACTCATTGGGTGCCCAAGTCACATGCTTTGGTTATCTGGTATCACAAACACATTTTGGAGGGCCTAAATTCGGCAAGTAGTACAAATTATAAAGGAAAAAAAAAGCTGAAAATAAATGTCTCTGTAAATCAGATGTGTGTGCTCTAATGCAGGTCATAAAATGATAGTTTCTATGGAAACCAAGAGAGGAATAGAAGATGGAGGAATGGAGATTGGGTTTAACATCCTTTTACCAGCAACCAATAGTGGAAGAATTGGTGATATTCTCCTGGCCATGAAGAGAGCAGTGAGATATGCAAAATGTTCATGCACAGAAATGTGAGGTGTCTAAATAAGGGAAAATTGAATGCCAGAGACTGATCACAGTTGGGTGCAAAGCAGTCAAGTAACCATGGCAGTATATGGTCTACTTAGGTATTTCTGGAGACTTTCAAGTACTGAAGTTGGTATAGAATGTTTCTGTGTAATTCTTGGACACACAGAAACTGAAAAGTTTAAAGTATTCTGGAGAGTACCTAGGCCTTAATTACTTTTTCAGTAAGATATCATTCTACAACACAAGCATGGAGTAAATGGAAGACCCTTGGAAAGAAATATAGGAAAGAGAAGAGGGGAGAATTGTGGTAGTAGGGGAGTGAGGGCCGGGAATGAGGCTGTAGAACAGAGTTTCACATCCTAACTCCCCATATGAAACCACAAAGCAGGGCCTCAACATTTGAAACTCCTTTGGACACATGTTGCACCTGACGTGGTGACATTGCTGTTTCTGTAGCACAGACCTACAGGTGAGACAGAAAAGGGAAAGCATCCCACTGCTTTCTGAAAATTGTTTTCTACTCATGGTTATAGAAACAGGTCATCTTTCTTAGTAATTAACTGTTCCATTTTAGAAGGACTAGCAATAGGTTCAAACCTAGGTATCTCTAAGGAAACCCCAGAAGTTCTTATAATGGGATAAATCAGGAAGCAGAAAAGAAAATGTCCTTTATTCTAAATATATATTACTGGTTATGTTCCTTGTGTTTTCATGCAGGACCAGGCTTTCACTCACACCAAAAAAGAAGTGAAGAGCTCTGAGGATCACTCACCCAGGAAAGCATGGCAGTGAAGCCATCCTTCACATTCACATGTAAACAGAGAAGGTAAGATGCTGTCATTTTCTTTCTTTATTATTTTTAACAGAATGAGCATTTTTAGATTTGAATAGAATCTGTAGAAATTGTATTCACATTTGAGTACAATTTGAAGACCAACAGGTAACAAAGAAACCACCATGCCCTGACATACCACTATCAATGGCCCTTAAAGCCTCTGAACCACAGGGAAGCCAGGTCATTAGAAACTGATTTAAAGAGAAGCATCTTACCAGCCTAGTGATGTCATATAAAAAAACCATAGTATTTAATCCTCGTTATTTTTAACATGTATTTATTATTGTGTATGTGAGTGTGTACATGTGTGTCCCGCATATGCCATAGTGTTCATGCGGAAGTCAGAAGACAATTCTGTGAGCTAGTTCTTTCCATATACCATGTGGTGATCAGGATCCAAATTTAAGTCACGTCAGGATTGACTAAAAGTTCTTTTACACACTGAGGCGTCTCACTGGCCCTTAGTTCCTATTATTTTTAAATAAGTCTATATGTCCTAATGAATTTCCTCAGACTAATTTACACACCATGAAAGTTGTACAAATAAAAATGATTTTCAACTACAGAGCCGTATCGAATGAAGGAGTTTTCATGTAACTAGTTATAAGGTAATTTTCTTTAAGTACTGCCAGGTCTGCATTGTGGCTGGCTACATGCTGAATTGTGTGTTACAGAAACATCAGTCCAGATGGGAATTATCTTTCATTTCATTTGATTTTTCTTAAAATGTACAGTGCCAGTCCAGATTTAATTTGTTTGTTTAAAAGTTTTTATAATTTTTTAAGTATTTCTACAATGCTTTCTTATTACAATTTTTGACTATTTCCAGAATTATCAAATCAGATCTAACATGTTTCTTTTCCTAACATATTTATTTTGAGATCAACTTCCATAGTTATATACAAATTTGATCTATAGACTCTAATTTCAACAAAGTACTTCCTTACATGAACACATTTTATTTATACATTTTATTCTCTTTGTTCCATTCTTTTGTTTGATTTTATACTTTTTTAGTGCGGCAGATTCAAAGTTGTGCAATTTGCAATGCATCTATTTTCCTCTTATGTGTTTTTGTATTTTGCTGTGGTGAGTCGTTCCCTGAGAGCAGGAGTGTGAGCCCTGACGTCTACATAAGCAGAAGGGTCTATGGCTTTCCATAGTGTGCTGTGGTCTGTCTTTCTGTATACTGTGAATATGTGCAGCTCCCACTGGATAATAAATAAAGCTGTTTATGTCTATGGCAAGAAAGCTTACAGCCAGGCGGGAAATCTGAGCAGAAATACAGAGAGAAGGGCAGAGTTGGGAGTGACGCCAGCCGCTGCCCAAGGAGCAACAAGATGCCAGCAGACCGGTAACACTACAGCCACGTGGCAACATATAGATTTATAGAAATGGGTTAATTTAAGACAAAAGAGTTAGCTAGAAAGAAGCCAAAGCCATAGGCCATATAGTTTGTAATTAATATAAGCCTCTGAGTAATTATTTTTATAAGCTGCTGTGAGATCATGGGTGGGAGAGTTTAGTCTGGACTGCTGGACAGGCAGGACTGGAGAAAATTCCAGCTACACATAGTGTCTTAGTTCATCAAATAACAAATTCAAAAGATACAACAGTATCTTGGCTATAATTATTGGATACATTTGATTATACTAGGTGACTGTCACCTTAGCCAGGTGACATGCTTTTTTGTCTCCCTCCCTTCCTTTTTTGACTTCCTCCTTCCCTCCCTTGGTCTCTCTCATTCCTTTCTTCATTCTCTCTCTCTCTCTCTCTCTCTCTCTCTCTCTCTCTCTCTCTCTCTCAGAATTCAAGAATTCAATCCAAGGCCTTGTACATGCTAGACAAGTGTTCTAAAACTTTGCTATATCCTTGACCCTTGGTTTATATTTCCTTTGAGATAAGTCTTGATAAGCCTGGACTATTCCTGAGCTCACTTTAGTAAATACACATGAGAAACATGCAATCCTACTAATTCCACCTTCTGAGTAGCAGGGACTACAGGCCTTCTGCACTATGTCTTGCTCTACACTGTCATAATTATTCATATTTAGGACATCCAGATTAGATGTTACAATCCTCACAATAGCATAAAAGCTACGGAGTAGCTAAGGAAGGACTGAAGCAGTCAGAGGGTTCAAAGGAACCTTCCTGAATACCAGGAGAAACAGTTCGGAGCAATAGTTCTTACAAATGTAAAGAGCATCACTTCACTTGAACAGTTAAGAGGACAATTTAATCCAAGCATCTAACTGCTGAACCTCAGAGCTGATTGATACAAGACCCAGGGTTCTGGCAGATCGCAGTTATGAGACAATGTATAGCAGGAATACAGAGCTGAGCTGAAGTCCTAGAGATCCATTTAGGTGCAGTCAGACTGTCAAACCCATGATCTAGTCACCAAATGGCCAGTGGGTGTGGCTGTGCCCATGTTAGGTGACCTCTTTTTTATGATTCAGGTGAGAGGGTAGTGTCATTTGTGGATACGATGTGCTTAAGTTCAGAGGCTTTTCTATGATATGGATTTGATGCACCCATGCATCCATGTGATATTTATCTAACTTGATTAAGTTAAAAGATGGTAATTTTTTTATGTATGAGTTGTCAGCCTGTCTCACAGTTTGTGGTAAACAGATGGATATATGGTAGCTGTTCACTTGTATAAATAGGATTCAGAGTCATTCTGCCTCAGCATTCACACTCAAAATGAATACACCATTGCAGTAAGAATAGAAGCACTGAGGCAGGACATAGGCTAGAAGATCTATGCTATGCTTCAGAGAACCTCAGAACAGGGCACAGCTCAAGCTTAAGAAATACGTTCTGCATATCTCCTCCAGAAAAGGCAGTGAGGAGGGGTTCACATGGTAGTGGGAACTAGTGCTGTGTTCTCCCTCACCACTTTACACAGATGAAGAAAATAGTTTACATAAAAATACCCAACTCATCAGGAACTTGGAGGATAATCTCAACCTTGCTAAAGACTGTCCTTCAAATTCCATGTTTGTATGTCTTCTCCCCAGAGAACAGAGAACTCAAAATAGTTGTTAACATTAAAATAAGTTTAAAATTAGCATACAAAAATATCTAAAGTGTTGACAGTGACATAACCAAAGTATAAATAGCTTACTTTGGATGTGTACTTCAACACTAAATCCTCAGGACATCCTCCCTTTTTAAATAAATTTGAGCATTCCTAAGAAGTTATATACTCAACAAAATGCAGACACATTGAGGGAAAGGCCTTCAACAGGGAATCAGGCTTGTTTCTAAGCCCAGGCAAAGTAACATAAATGGCACTGCACAGGCTTATAAATTGAGCTACAAAGATCCCACCTACAAGAAAATAAGAAACTGAGTTTCTAGAACACAAGACTTCCAGGAAGGTTTGATTAAACACAACCTTGTGTACAAGGAACAAGAGCAGGTTGGTCAGCTCTCAGCTGGAATCTGCGTCCTAACCAAGTTCAGGGTGTGTAGAGAACACTACCATGGTGTGTGGGGCAGTTCACTTATTATCCTCAGTGTAACTGTCTTAGCCATGTTTAGTTCTCTGCTTCCCACAGTCTTCTCTTCACTGACCTTACTTTCATGGTGACCGCTCACCTTGAAGCTAATGCTTCTAAGGCTTTCCTCAGTACAACTCCTTCCTCAGCTTAGTTCTCACCCAGAGAAATTTCTGACTTAGAATTTCCACTGTAAACACAGATTCACACACGAACAAGCCAAGTTCTGGAGTGCAGCTTCATCATTGTAGACAAGGAAGCCTTTATCTTGGTACTCATGAAATCTACAGATCTAAATGAATGGCCATCACTTTCATTTCTTAGTCTACATAAATCATATTCAGAAAATTTCCTTGAATGTTTCCTTAAAATGTGTTTTTCAATAATTTTAATTTTTAAATAAATTTTATTGTGGAAAATGTGTGAATAAAATATCACATGTGGATATAGTTACTATAACTTTATAGAAGTTCACTGAGATGTATAGACTTTGGGTCTGGAAATATATCTTCATTAGCATGTTTTCTTCATTCCAGCACCATGCAGTTTTTACCGAATGGAACATATGAATATCTATATCTGTCTGTCCGTCTATCTATCTATCTATCTATCTATCTATCTATCTATCTATCTATCAATCATCTATCTCCCTACCATCTATCTGTTGCTCTCTCTATGTTAATTCTATCTTAATATGTACATATTTATATACCTTATCCATACTTTTCAAAAAATCTTACATTTGTTTATTACTAAACAGAAAACAGAATGAATTAATTCCCAGTACTATAAGCTCAGAGGAAAGATTCAGGTTCTTTTCTACCATTCAAATGTTCTTTTATATTATTTCAAGGTGTGTTGCTTTTGTTTATGCTCTGGAACGTTTGTTTAATGATGCAAAGATGTGTTTGGTTACATAAAATTCACCTGTGGTCAGTAGGCTGAGTCAGCAATTAGCTGACAGGAAGTGGTAGGGAGGAGCCAGGTGGAAAAGGGTTGCTAAGGAGGGGGGAAAAACAAGAGGGCTTTTTGGAGGACATGAACAAGGAGAGGAGGTGACCTATTTGCTATTCAACCTCTGAAGGGCAGAATTCCACCTTAACCTTTGAATCTTGAATTTTTTAGAGGGACAGAGGTTTAGTTAAATTCCCTTCGTAGCTTTGCGAGACTTGGAGCTGGAGGGAACAGATTTCCCTCTCGCTATGGCCCCTGTGGCCTAACTTGGTAGCAGCGGAATTGCAGTTGCTGATTCAGACAGCTGTGGCTTAAAAAGCAGCAACCATTTTAAAAAAAAGGACAACACTCAAACCCTGAAATGCTTTGAAAATTAGAGCAAGTTAGCTGAGATTTCACATTCAAAAGTGGTCCTCCTATATACATGGAAGGGGTGGTGATGGTGCTCATGGGATTCACCTGAGTGCTCATCTAAGCAGCAAACACATACTGAAGCCTAATGCCTGTCCTGCTCAGAAATGATACTGTTGGCATTTTTGTGGGTCTAAAATGATTAGCAAAACAAAGAGCTCATAACGTAAGATCTCATTAGAATAGTGGCTGCAGAAAAATTAAAATTCTAGTTTACTTAACCAATATGAGGAGAATTTGTTAGCAAAAGAATTGCCAACCTATTCCTCTAGAATCCCAAAAGTCTATGATTGGTAAGAGCTATCCTAGACCCTCAGACCAGAATTTTAGAAAATAAATGAGGGTTGAGTTTTGAATTTAATCACTTTTATAGTAAATGCACTTGCTATCTCTTGAAACACTGGAAAATTTTGAACATGATGTAATAGATTTGTAAGGAAAACAAGACAATTGCTTTCTTACAACTTCAAAGAAATGCCTAAAAGAAAAAAAAATCTACAAGGGTCAGATTCATCCCTGCTCTGGAATTGGATAAATGGGAACATGCCGCATATTTGAGTGTGATATACTTGTGAATTAGATATGTGACACATATCTAAGGTACTTTTGTTCTGACTCCTTAACTAAATGCTCATCCTCTGCCTTTTCTATAGACCAACTATTTGTAATTCATTTTCTTTTTTTTTTTTTTTTTTTTTTTGGTTTTTCAAGACTCTCTGTGTAGTTTTGCACCTTTTCTAGAACTCACTCTGTAGTCCAGGCTGGCCTCAAACTCACAGAGATCTACCTGTGTCTGCCTCCCGAGTGCTGGGATTAAAGGCATGCGCCACCACCGCCCAACCTGTAATTCATTTTCTATGCAAGGACAAAAATAATATTCAACACCAACAACATTTTTCATTTTCACATAATTTATTTCTCAAGTTTAACTGAAAAAGTCCAATATATCATGAAGCTGAAATTGATAAGCACTCAAAAGTATACAAAAGGCTTTGTGATAAGTAGAAATTAAAAAGTAGATAGGCAAAAAGGAGAGATTTCTTCTAGAAAACACTTTCTAAGCTATTTCTTCATTACACAAAGTATAAACCTAAGACTGACTCCTGAAAAAGAAATCATTGTAATAGAAGGCAAGTCAAAACTTGACCCTGTATAAAAGCAACTATAATCATGGAAGTCTCACAGAAAGTAATCAATGAAATATTAGTCAACTTCTTTTTCAAATCAATTGGAAAATACTCAAATTAAAACCTCAGTTCATATGGCAAATCAACATAGAGTGCAGTCCAATTTAAGATTCAATTATTTTAAGTATATTGACAAGCAAAATCCATTTTTTCAACAACAGTGAAGAATAAAGAAAGAATAAGTAAGAAAAAGATGAAAAGTAAGGCAATATGAGAATCTTTTCTGTAGTATAATCACCACAGAAATGCAGATCGAGTTTGAAAAGAGTATCCATGAAGTAGTCATGGAAACTAGTTTTTTTTAATTTTTATTTATAGAAAATAGATTTTCCATAGAATATGTTCTGATCACGGTTTCCCCTTTTCCAACTCCCCCCCAAATTCCTTCCCACTTTCAACCCACCCAAACCCATATGCTTTTATTCTCTCTCTCTCTCTCATTAGGATACAAACAGGCTTCTAAATAAAATGATAATCATAATAAAATAAGTTAGATAAAATTAAAAAAAAAAACAACAAACCAGAATAGGACAAAACAATCATACAGAGGAAAAAGAGCCAAAGAAAAGGCTAAAGAAACATATACAGATGCAGAGACCAACATTTGTGATCACACGGAAATCCCATAAAAATAAAAAATGGAAAACCATAATACATATGCAAAGGTCCTATAAGTTAGAAAATGAAATAAAAATTCTTGAAAAAGCATTATAAGACAATGAGCCTGTAAAAGTGCCATTGAATTTGTTTTGTGTTGGCCATCTACTGCTGGGCATGGAGCCTGGCCTTAAGAGTGGTTTGTATACCAGTGAAACTGTTTTGGAAAAACCTAATTTTTCATTTACAATCAATTATCAATTGGAGATAGTTTCTGGGTTAAGTATGTAGGCTATTTCCACTTCCCCTTTCAGCACTGGTACCCCATCAGGCCCATGTGCAAGCTGCCACATTCTCTGTGAGTTTACATGTGTATCCATCTTGCTGTGTTTAGAAGAACTGGTTATCTTAGTGTTCGCCATCCCCTCTGACTCTTAAAATCTTTCAGTCTCCCCTTCTGAAGGGTTCTTTGAGCCCTGAATGGAGAAAACATATGAGGACATTCCATACATAAAGTATCTCTAGAGAAAGTAAGAACAAGACTGTGCAATTAAGTGCCAGCAATGTCTAAGACAACTGATGTTCTACTAGCTGTTGTATCCACAATATCTGATTCACTGTGTTACCCCTCAGTGTGAGGTGTCCTGTAACACTCAGACATCCTCAGATCGTGGCCTTCTAAACCAAGACTTTGCACTGTAATATTTTCAATCTGGGATCAATACTTGGAAAGGTAGCACAAAATTCGAAGGGAGGGGAAGTGTGCTACTAAATTCTCTCTGAATGACTAAAATATAATAAAAATATGTTATATTGTCATTTAGTCCATTTTCTGACCATACCAGATGCTAAAGTCAAGATTTATTAACATTTTTACTTAGTACACTGTGGTGGTATTGTGTTCCAAAATATTGTGTACCTTAATAAACTTATCTGGGGTCAGAGACGGAATAGCCACAATATTAAACAGAGGTTAGGCAGTGGTAGCACACACCTTTAATCCTAGCATTCCAGAGACAGAAATCCCTCTGGATCTCTGTGAGTTCAAGGCCACATTGGAAACCGCCTTTAATCCACACCTTTAATCCCAGGGAGTGGTGGTAGAAAGCAGAAAGGTATATAAAGCGTGAGGACCAGAAACTAGAAGCATTTGGCCTGGAGAAGCATTTGGCCTGGAGAAACATTTGGCCTGGTTAAGCATTTAGGCTTTCAAGAAGCAGCAGTTCAGCTGAGGCCCATTCGGATATGAGGACACAGAGGCCTCCAGTCTGAGGAAGCAAGACCAGCTGAGGATCCAGTGAGGTGAGATAGCTGTGGCTGGTTCTGTCTCTCTGACCTTCCAGTGTTCACCCCAATACCTGGCCCGGGTTTGTTTTATTAATAAGAACTTTTAAGATTCCTGCTACAGTACACACCTTATCAATGTCTTCACCAAATTATGATGGCTTTTAAAAATACCATTAGAATTGGTGAAGCCGGGCGGTGGTGGCGCACGCCTTTAATCCCAGCACTCGGGAGGCAGAGGCAGGCAGATCTCTGTGAGTTCGAGGCCAGCCTGGGCTACCAAGTGAGTTCCAGGAAAGGCGCAAAGCTACACAGAGAAACCCTGTCTTGAAAAACAAAACAAACAAACAAACAAACAAAAAAGAATTGGTGATTGTCACTTTCATAAACATATACAGATAAAAAACAGCTTGTATTTTGAGGACATCAGACAGGCTCTGAAAGGCAGTTCTAATCTACTCTTGTTCTTCCTACAAAGACATTATTTTACTAAAATATTCATGAGATTTTACAAGCCAGACCTATCATTAAACTTACTGGAGTTAATATCTCCTGCTTTAGCTTTGTCTCTTAACATGTCAATTCTCATTGCCCAAGTTCCCCCAGACATCCCCAGAAAGAATATATTTCAGTATAGGGTAGCTTAAATGTAAAGTCTAAAAAGAAAAGTAAAATTCTACCTTAGGAGACAAAAATCAGCCACTGGAGAATAATAATATGGTGTCCGTTAGATGCTTTGTGTTCTATGTCCTATGCTTTTTATAATACAAAAGAAGGAGAAGGAGAATCAGAATCAGAATGAGAAACAGAAAGAAGGAGGGGGAAGATGATGATGAAGAAGAAAACAAAGAAGAAGAAGAAGAAGAAGAAGAAGAAGAAGAAGAAGAAGAAGAAAATTCAGCCATATGAACAGTGAATGGATAGTAGGAAAGTGCTATCCTGTTCAATGAGTAGTTTTAAGTTAGAGAAGGAAATCTGATCGAATGTCACACTAATCTTCACCCATGAGGGACCTCACACATCCACACAGTGGAAAGTCTTAGTAACACCAGTGAGTAAAGTCACTCCTAGTAAGCACACACAGTGTAGAGAACAGGCTTCTGTGGACTTGTGAGATGACTCAAATGGTAAGAGAACAAACATGAAGCCCTGAGTTCAAATTCCCAGCTCCCACGTAAAAAGCGAAGTGTAGTCATGGTCTCTGGTGATGACAATGCTGTGGCAGGCAGAGACAGGAGGACTACTGGAGCTTGGTGGGCACCAGCCATATCCAAATTGAGTGAAAGATATTGTTTCAAGGAAATAAGTAGTGCAAGACACCTGACCACATCCTTTGCCCTATGGGTGTGCTCTTCCACACCTGTACTCATTCACCACAACACACACACACACACACACACACACACACACACTCACACATACACACAGGCAGGTGCTTTCTTCTACATCTATCTTCTTAGAGACAGTAAAGTCTCTGACAGCCAGGAGAAGCCGGTCATTCTGTAACTGCTGTGACCTGCTGACCTGACCCTTTAGAGACCCAATTATTCTCTCACCACCATCTCATCTTGCTTCACAATCTCCTGTGAACATCTCAGTTTTCTTACAGGATTTAACTAGATTCACAACTGTCATAATTTTAGTTGGGGTTTTCCTCATGGGGAGAAATGTCCACATCATGTCCAAACCGGTTTCCTTAATGTTTGAAAGAAAGAAGCAATAACCAAAGAGATTCACCCTATTGCTCTTCCTGGGAACTTCAATAAAGCAATTCTTCAAAAAAATCATTACACAATGCTGTGTTTGAACCCAGTTGTGGGGAAGATTGGCACCATCTCTCAATGTCACCATTAGTGAAATGCTGCAAGTACACCACAGGATGCCAATAGTCACACTGAGACTCCAAACCAGAGTTAACAAATAGGTACCCAAGCACCTCCTCACTTTAGTAAAATCCTCAGATCTCCACACTCCTGAAGGGACATACAACTTGAACTAGTCCACTCAGTTTTACTGGATAGCATAGAACCTTGTGCCATGGAAAAGGATTTTTATGGCTTTGCTTATGTTTTACAAACAAGTTTGTTTCCAGTTTCACACCTACATTTCACTCATATAAGTTTTTTGGCTTGAAAGAGTCCAGTGACTTTTTTTCTTCTTCAGGAAAATGTTAGGTTTTTTTTTTTCCAGAAGCCTCTGTTATGTCAATAATATGTTGCTAAAATAATGTGTCTTTACTGCAAGAGAAAAAAAAACAAAGTTCATTGTAGTTTACATTATAATTGTATTGTCCTTGACTATGATGTTTCAGCTTATATTTTTTTTATCACAACCATATAATTTTTGAAAGTCTATACTTTAAGAATCATCTGATAGTTTAAAATATTTTAGGCTTTTCTTACCTAATTTGATTAAAATATGTCTTTACTGTCTTTTAGAAATCCATTTTCAAAATTTATTCCAATTTCAAAAATGGACTTGCATTGTACCCTCAATTCAGACTCAAAGACATCGGTTCATTTTGTAGGTCTGTTGAAGGCAATGGCTAAACTCACACTTGAAGGAAGTTGTAGTGTATCATAAACAATTCAATTTAGATCATAGGCATGAGCATGGGGGAACTCATGAATCAACCCACTTCCCACTGAAAGCTCCTGCCCAAGACCTGGGATTTATAAGGGTTGTTATAACACTTCAGTTACTAATCAGACCCCTGAATGCTTTGTTTTCCTCACATGAACATTCCTGACTCTCTTTCTGGCCCTACCCCCACAAAATGATTTATTTTCTAATTGCTTCAGCCTATGGGCACATTACATACTTTAAAACAACACATTAATCTGCTACTTTTCACTCAGACAACAGACAAAGCTATCCCTCTTGATAACTGCCTCTGGTGATTACAGAGACAGCATTCTGGACTTAGACTTTGTTGAAGAAGTGGCAGGGGATGACACATCTCTCACACAGGTCTCCAAACTTTGGCTGTGGCAGACTGCCAGGCAAGGGCAAAAGCCACAGTCTCAAGCTTTCCTTGAGAACATTGCAAGTCTCCAGTCTACACATAGCAAGTATTCCAGAAAGTAAGTAGGGGACAAATCACAAGCATACATGATGGAGCCTGTTTAATGGAGACAGCAGTGTGTGAATTCTCTCTCCTTTTCCTCCCTCTTCCTGGACTAGCATCAGTGTGCTAAGTCTTCCCACTTGCAACTGCCACATTTCTTTGGGTTTAACAATAAAACTTGCATCAAGCAATAAAGAGTGCATTTTCCAATATTCACATTTTGATTTGGAAAATAACAGAATTTCATTCATCACCAAGGATGGATGAGTTGAGCCCTTCAGGAATCAACTTCCCCCAAAGCTCATATTTATTCTATTTTAAATTGTTTTGGTGCATTTTCATCAGTATTTTCCTTAATTGTTCAGATTATAAAATGTATGCTAAAGGTGGCACATATGCTTATTACACAGAGACAGACACTTGGTTACAAGAATGTGAGATGTTTAAAGGAAATAATGAGTTTATTCTCATCTGTGAATACATAATTCTTGACTACAGCCTAGGTAGTGTGTAAAAGTAGTACATGTGTGTGCTTTATATATTGGCTTAATTCTATTGTCATATATCATGCATTATTGTCAGAATGCTACAACGTCACTAACTGAATTTCCCCTTTATTTATTTTTCCTGCTTGAAGTGAAACATTGCAAGCAACAGCTGAAATTCGACATTCCTTTCCACTGTTGTTCCTGTTCTACCTCTAGATAGCTATGAGCACTGTTTCAAAGGGGTTGTCTCTGGGGATGACCTGTGTGTTTAAATATTTTTTATGTTTTTCCATATGTATGTATGTGTGAGTGTTAACATTTGTGCACATATGTATACAGATATATTAACATTAAGTTCTAAATATCTCATGTGATAAAAATTATGCTGTGTTCTGTTTTCCATGCAATAGTATATTTTTGAAGTTGAGCTTTAACTTGATCATTTTGGTTCCTACATAGTCACTGGATATTTACTGCTATAATCTTTATAAATAAAGCACTTTAAATAAACATCCAAATCTAAAACCCTAAGATATCAAGACTGGGTGCTCAGTGAGAGCCTAGAACCTGACTTCCAAGGGAATTTCTAACCAGGGAAATCTATTATGTGGTCCAATTAGTCTAACTGCTCATGTTAATTAGACAGATGATCTCACACATACCAATAGCTCTGGGTGGCCGATGGGAAATGCTTAATAAGAACTAGACCTATAATTCATTTAAACTATAATATTGGACCAAGATCATTTTCCTTTACCACACATAGACTAATTTTTCATTAAGCATGAACTTTGGGACATTTCCTAGTTGTACAATGTTGCCAAAATTTTGCTTTGATACTTCAGTCTTTCTATCATGTACAATAATCATTTTTTCTATTATCTATTTTTATAACATTTATTTTCCTCTAGTGAACTTCTGGGTTCTGGGTTCTGGAATTCCGCTTTGCTGTGACAGGTGGAGGAATCATACAAAGCTAGTATATTTTTAAAAGCCCAAACTCAGCAAGGGGTGTGTAAAGAGTAAAAACAGAGTTCAAAACAAAATTTTTATGGAAATGTGTTCCCATGAGTGAATATGCAAACATGTGGACATGCAGAGGTTCCTACATCCAGCTCAACAACATAATAGCTAGATTATTAGCAAGTTTGCTAGTTCTGGGGAGGCCAATAACATCCTTCAGTGGTGGAGATCTTGCTATCCCTAGATAAAACAAACAAAAAAGCTTGTACACATACTATTGTGTGTATGTTTTAAGCAATCTGCTTTCTATTCATTGGGATAATTGAAAAAGCACCCTCAGTATAAATTAGCATATTCATTATTTGTTTCCAAAACTATGCCCTTTTAACCTTTATATATACTCCATAGTATGTAAGATAATAAAGTACCTGCATCCTAAAAAACTTCCAAAGCTGGCTTCAAAATTTGCCTGATTTGCTATTTGCCATGTTAATTGTTCCAGCAAAGGGTTTCACCAAGCTGCTGAATGTCTCCAACTGCTCTCCATCAAAGGGCTTCATCTTCCACATGCTGTTCAAACCAAAAACTACAAGCAGCTTTGGCACTGATGCCACTTTGGTACTGCACCAGCTGCATCCTCCTCCTTCAGCATTCTGTATCCATTCATCTTCTTTCCTTCCACTGTTTGGAAAGATGGATCTCTTCCTCACTCATCTCTTCTCTTCTGTGATTCCTAACCTTCCAGTCCCTTTCATTTCTCCACTTCACTATGGGTTTTAAAATACCAAACTGCCTGAGTCTTCTCAGGACACCCGTCCATCGGCTTTTCATTGAAATTTGGATGAGAATGTAAGATCCTTTCATGGTCCAAGTAATTTGACTCCTGCTCACATCCATAGCATTTTCTCCCAGTCACTCCTTTGTCCTCACTAAACGCTGGCAACATTGTTGCTGCTGGTTTAGTATACTTGATAACATGACCTTCCTCCAGACAAGTAGTTTTCAACCTTTGGGTCACTACCCACTTTGGGGTTCAAATATCAGATACTTATATTACAACTCATATCAGTAACAAAATTACAGTTATGACTTAGCAACGAAATAAATTTATGGTTGGGAATGTATTAAAGGGTCTTAGCATTAGAAAGAATGAGAATCACTGCTCTAGACCATTTTATTTTACCTCTCTTCTGGCCCTTCTTGTTTATATAGACTTGTATGGCTGTTTCTATTCAAGAGTGAGAGAACTCCATGACCATCCAGGCTGCAAGAGTTATCCTGTTTAACATAATAATATCAACTCTGCTTTATTTTTCTCTAACACTATGACCATTTAAAATATTATAATTCATGAATTCATAACTATTAAATATACATTATTGACTAAATATATAGCTTCTGTTCTATACTTCATCAATAAATGGTCGCACAAACATACGACATACATGGACTTACTATGTTTCAACTTAGAAGCTTCATCTCTGTGATGCTCCAAAAAGAATATGCATCTGATGGAAACTACATATCAAACCATGAATTTTGCCAGGACGAGAGCTGTGCAGCAAGACATTTTCAGTGCTGGCATTAGCAGCAAGGCACAGCTCTCTGTCTGAATTCTCACCATGAGGACACACACCTAAAACTTTACAGTTGACGGTACCCCAAAGCAATGGTGTTGGTAAGTGAGGAACATTGAAAATATTGTTGAATTATAATAATTTTCAACTTATGATGAGTTTATTGGGACACAGCCCTGTCTTAAGTCATACAGCATTTGTGTGTCATGCTTATATTGCCTTCATTTATTGTCTGTCTTACTTCACTGAGTTTCATTGAACTCAGTGAACACGGTTATCCTGATTGTCTTCTTTTGGTTACCATGATTGTCTTTTTTTATCATCTCATTCATGGCAAGGATAAAAATCATGATTTCAGTGTTTTGTAAATGAAGGTACTTTGGGGCTCTGCAGCCCTGACTTGTGAAATGTGCTGTAATTTCCTCTTCATTACAATCTGATTTGTACACTTAGCTTTATCTCAGCAGAGAGGCAGACAGATGACTGGACCATTATTTACTGTTTCCTAGGTATTATTGCCATCTTTAAAGTGAGTTTCTATTCCCAATATCTCTGGCAATGTCGTTTTTCTTGTTTGAATTGCAATGACTCTTTGGCAGACCTAGTGAGTTTTTACTAATTTTCATTATGATGCAAAAATGAAAAAAAAGATTGTGTAGCCATGTTGCATCCATCTTCTTTGCTTTCTTATCAAATGGAAAAAAAACAATCCTAGGTATTCATACCTAAGCATATTTTTTAAACAATGAACATGTTATTCTTGACCATTTTCCCAAATGAATATGTTAATACACAGGATATAACAGTAAAACAGATTCCAACTCTAAACGTAATGCCCCACGTATTTGTACATGAGGCACTCTAAGACCACACACTATTATCCCATGTAATAACTGAAAACATAATGCTTACTGTAAGAGGAGCTTTCTTGGGGTCAAGGTCATCAAGCCATTCACCTGAGATCCATGCTTGTTGGAGGCTCCTTACACTTCGTCAACCTCCATCAGAGAAAGATTTACTCTTTCTTACTTGTATTTATTTTTTCTTTAAGCCTCAGGAAGTCTCTTCTAACTCAATGTTTCCTTGGCTCCACTGGCTGTGTTCTTTCTTATTGTCACTATTTTTTTCTTTTTTTTCTACTTAAGAATTTTTTCTTATTCATTTTACATACCAACCACAGATCCCTCTGTCATCCTCTTCCCACTGCCCCCAGCATCTCCCCAACTGACTCAACCCCCTATTTGATCACAGGTGACTTGCTTTTTTTCCCCCCAAAGACTTTTCCTTCATCTTCCTTAATTTTGTGCATTTATTCCCTTTATCAGGTGAAAGTATTACAACAGTTTAGGATTGGTGCCATCTTTCTAAAATGAAGTCTTCCTTATTGTGTGAGCCATGTTCTCACACAATGACTGGAGATCTTTCCAAAGCCCAGACTAAGTCACTCATCTGTAAGATGGGGACTCTCAGTAAGAAGGATATCTTTTACCTGGATACAACAATGACAATGTACTGATGTGTCCATGTGACTCTTCATAGATAAGATCTCACAGCCCCACTGCTCCTAACCCATTTGACAGTTTACCACACCTGGGAGGATCTGATTCAGATCTTCAGCAGGTTTTAATGGCCTTACATTTTCCTTGGGAATCCTCACTCGTCTCCCCATATCTCTGACACTGCTC
Organism: Peromyscus nudipes; assembly: GCA_902168325.1. NCBI lineage: Eukaryota > Metazoa > Chordata > Mammalia > Rodentia > Cricetidae > Peromyscus > Peromyscus nudipes. Next base: position 17,378 of record CABHPH010000732.1, read on the forward strand.
TTGCCACACTGACCCCTAGCCCCGCAGTTCATTGAACATGGGATTCATACCCCCAGTCTTAAGACTGCTGGAATTACCCTGTTAGACTGTGCTAAGACATCTGCCTCTGCATTGCCTTCATCGTGTCTGATCAAAGGTCACCTTCACAGTTTTACCTTAGTGGATGCCCTCTTCCTTAACTTTAATCTTTTGAATAGCTAGATCCTTTTTATCTGCCTCTTCTCCTTTACTGAAGATATCATCACTAGGACTTGTGTGATAGGTCAGTGTGTAAGGGTGCTTGCTGCCATACCAGATGAGCTGAGTTTGATCCCTAGGACTCACATGGTAGAAGGAGAAAAGTAACTCATATAAGTCACTCTGTGATTTCTATATGTATGCCATGGTGCATGCCTGTCCACACACACACACACACACACACACACTCACACATTATGTAAATACATGTTTTAAAAAAAAGAGGTATAACCACTCTCAATATCACCAATATTTGTAAAAATGTCACAAGATAAAAAAAAAAAAAAGCTTTCTTCCTTTCCCCATAGTAACACCAGCTCCAAGAAGGCAGGGCCCTGTTGATGGCATTTGAACCATCAGGGCATATGGAGCAGCATGCTCACTGTTCAGTGGGCCAGTAATCATACTGATTAATTTCATATAGGTAGCAGCTCACAGAGTTACCCATCTTTTCATTTCTTTTAATATATGGCTTAGAACAGAAGGAAAAAAAAACAGAACTCACTTTGGGTGTTTCCCCCATAACACACCACATAGAGACTACAGGTAAGAGGGAACAGCAGGAGTCCCAGATTCTCACTGTTACGGATATTGGGCAAGGACCTCTATCTGAGAATCTTTCAGTGTCGCTCACTTTGGATTAAGTGTCAGTGCAGGGTGGTAGACATGTCAATAGACTTCTCTTTTTCAGATGTGAACAGTCCTGTGGATTACGCCACAGTGCTCCACATATGACTGGCCCAGGATGTCTCCACAAAGGAGGGAGAGAGAGGAAGAGATCCATTTAAAGTAATGTAAGTAAATTTTTTTTTAAAGTAGGGATTGGTGTTATAGATCACAGAACATGACACACACTTGGGCTGCTAATTGTAACATGTGGGGAGTGGGAGGCTACCACACCAATCACTGTAGGTACCAGCTTTTTGTATGTTTCCTTTGTTCTTGGACTTCATCTTTCTTTCTGTTGCTTAACAGTGGTTATCTCAAGTTCACCCCCCACACACACTATGGGAGACGTGCATCTATCTTATGGAAGTCCTTAGTTCCATGGACTTCCAAGTTCGATGTCTATCACTGGCTGACTAGTGAACAAACATTTTTTTCTGTCTTTTGATGAACCAGAGACTTGAATCCATTCTACTGTTTGGACAGATGTTCATACCTGTCTTACTTAGAAGTAGAGAGGTAATAATTTTTTAGTACTTGGTATAGCTGTTCCAAGGCATGGGAACAGGACATACTGATAATGATCATTACTCATTGCCATATCCTACCCCCCTTGTTTTTCTGTGATTACTGTCTGCCAGACTCACCCACACACCATGGAAATATATACAGGGGATACCAGTGGCACATCTCTGACTTTCTGGAAATTTTGTACCTGTGGAAGAAAACAAAGAAACACATGTAACTCTTGACACAGGATCTAAAACTTAGAGACTGAATTGAAGGAACTTTAATTACAACCACTATCTTTCAGTATTAGACTACAGACAAGGAGGGGGTAGAAGTATGTGTCTCAATCCTGAAGTCCTTATGCATTACCGAGAAGGCCTGTGGGAATTTAGGAGACAAAGACAAAGCCTGACCTCAGCAGGTGCTGGAAAGTTGGGTTTCAAAAGAGGTCAGTCCTGCATTGACAAAGAGTAAAAGAACGGAGCTGCTTGTCAGATTATCTCTCAAATCTAGGCTCTCCTTTGCTCCAACACCAGATATTTCATACTTAGATTTCTAATTACCTTTGTAAATGGTTGAGACTTTAGGTAGAGACTTCACAGACCAATGCATGCAATTAACCACATGTTTGTCTTAGAATGTTTGGAGCAGTGAACAGACTTTCTTTTCTAAATCAAAGGAGAAGAAGGTGGTGTGGTGAGTATACCAGTGTCTTGGAGAAACACTTTTCCATACGGATCAGTCATATCCTTTTCACAATGACCCTCTGAGACAATAGATCTGATTTGCAAGTCAATGGTCAAATTATCTGTTTTATCTGTAAATCAGTGATCAACAATGGAAGATTTGTAGCAGAAAAAAAAGTGACACCTTTAGGTGATGAAATATAATGTGTTTCAACCTCCATTCTTGCACAACCCCCATTCTTCTCTCTCTCTCTCTCTCTCTCTCTCTCTCTCTCTCTCTCTCTCTCTCTCTCTCTCTCTTTCTCTCTCTGGTTCCCTTCTGACCTTGGTTCCAGAGAGTACAGGATGAACCCTTTTCTCTCAGGTCAAAGTGACCTCCAGTGCTCTGCGTGATGCATGGTCATCCACTTCTGATTCACAGTTAGTTTTCTTGCCATCAGAATTCTTGTCTATGAATGGAATTAGCATTGCAACTGGAGAGAGAAATTTTGTGCTATATTCTATTTCTATTAATATTACTTCATATATTTTATACATTTTGTTCTATACCACACTTATTTGAAATGAATCCTATGGGTAAATGCCACATTTAATGACACTTAACCCATTTATTTATACAATTAAGTAAAAAGTAAGCACTCTAAGACAAATGCATAATTAATTTATGAGAAAAATTACATTTTAGACCAAAAAAAACATGAAAATTTTCACTCCCAATCTCTTTGAAATGCTAGCTTTATTAGAGAATGCAAAAATATTTTTGCTCAATAGATGTATCAACTCACTGATTCTATATAAGAAGGAACACTCATGTGAGAGGCTCTGCCACACTTCCTTGGCTCTCAGCAACTAACTAGCTGATCTTTGGACTCAGAAATGGGAGTGAAAATTGTGCCAATTTCCTGGAGACTCCAGGCATTGTAGCAAATAGAGATATTTTTGTGGCCTCTAGCAAACAGTATGATCAAAAATTTTACAAGATACTTAATTTCAGTTAAATCCAACAAAAAGCTGAGCATTATATTGTATACACATTAATACCCCATTGACATTTTACTATAGCAGCAAGTTTTGATCTTCTGTTTCTTCCTGTGTCCACTACTGGTCCCCTTTATTCTTTCCAGACAGAAAAGGAGCTTTCTACATATTGTTCTTGGGAGGAAAGAAAGGAAGAATTGTTGAGAATGACTACTCATATTGGTTCAGTTTTCGTTTGTGCATGGGAGGGAGAAAGAATCTCAAATGGGCAGCAGAACTCACTGCAAAAGCAATAAACAATGTTGAAAATGACAGCTAATATTTGTGTTGCAGATTGGTCAGTTCTTATTAAACTTATGTAGCTGCCCTTCTAGGCTTGGAAATAGGTTATATTTTCTAATCTTCCTTGTGTCCCACGCTATTCCCATCAAAGCCAGGCCAATAGTGTTGCCCTTATATCATACTCTTGTTTCTGTCTTATGGAGCAGGCTGATATCAAACTGTGTGGTAAATATGGAAGCTTTCTATTGCAAACTGCAGTGTTGTCCTCTGCAGAGAACGCTGGCTGCCCTTTTGATGGGGGGGGGCGGGCGGGGATACTACCTACTACATAGTATCCAATATAAGAATGAGCAATACATTTCTATTTTTCTTAAGCTAGGGTTGAAAGGGCTGCTTGCCATTGATTTCTACTATGTGATCTATATAAGGCACTGGATTTTACTTAAAAAAAACAACAACATTATTTTTGTTTATGTGTATGAGTGTATGAGTGGTTTACCTGCCTGTACTTCTGTGCAAATTTTGTATGCCTGGTTGCCTCCAAAAGACAGACGAAGATATTGGATCCCTGGGAACTAGAATTATGGAAGGTTATGACCTTCCATGTTGTTGCTAGGAATTGAATCCTGATCCTTTTAAAGAGCAGCCAGTGTTCTTACTGAGTCATCTCTCCAGTCCCAACCAGAATGTAGAAAGCAAATGTCAAGGCTGAGGCCACCCCGAAGAAGGCCAAATTGGTGGGATAGGAAGTGATGAAACTTTTACTCAAGTTATGGCTTCCTGTTTCAACTTTCAAGTCCACTTCAGGAATGACTTGAGAATGAAATTATAGAGAAGCAGGTGATCTGGAACCTAGGGGGGCATTCATTACCTCTCTATGGCAGAGCCCAGAGACGTTGCAGTGACTTCCAGGCTTCACATTTTCTACTGTCCCATAGTGACAGTGGTAGAAGGCTAGGGAGGAGTTTAGCTAGAAGTGCCCTTCATGGGACAGAGTCTAAGTCTAGTGTCTCCAACCTGGTACCCTATATCCTTTGCACACAAAATGGAAAAGAATAAATTTTGCCAAGAATTAACCTGTGGGACAGGTACTGAAAATGAATTACTTACATGGGGGGAGGCCTGGCATTCCTGAGACCTTGGTGTTGAGGAAGGAAGAGTGTGATTTTGAATATGATGAACTGGGAAAAATAGCCTCCTAAAGCAATGGTAGATTCCTGATTGGATGAGACTATTTAAAGTAAGTTTTCCAAATGGGCACGTGCTATCCCCTATTACTCCACTCCTCCTTATTTTGTTCATTCATTTGTTTATTCTTTCTTCTTTTCTTGACATACCAAATAATTGCAATAATTTTATTATCACATTTTTCTGTTTCTATATCCCATTGAGGTAATAGTGGACAGTCTATAGTTTACTCAGTAATAAAAAGTCTTCCCACAGCCTGTCACAATTCCCAGTTAACACTCCCTGGTATACCTTTGGCCTGGTCACCTGCATGCATTTCTTTCAATGTATAAATACTAAGTAGAGAATTTTTTTTCACTTGTTAAGACAGTAAAACCACAGGCTTGAGCACATTGACATGTAAATACAAGGTTATTAAATGAAGCCAATGTCTATGGAACAGAAATCTTGAACCAAGTCCTAAACTTGCTAAACGTGGGCTTTTGTGGATTGCTGGAGGGAAGAGCTGACATAATGTTGGGCTTCCCGTCAATGGCACCTTTATCTGTAGTTAGCAAACTTTGGCAAGACTGAGTCAGAATTTGAAACACTTTTCAAAGTAAGCCAGAAGTCTTTGTAAAAGAAATAACTATCAACCAAATGTTCTACACAATAATAATATCCTAATTTTTTACCATAAAAACCCATAAAACTATATAGTTCTCATATTCATTTTCAGTAAATTTGTATCACTCTAGCAAAAAGATTAAATTATTATAGTGTTTTCAAAAACCATAGCTAAGTGAAATTCTAAATTACCTTTGGGTCATTTTACTGGCTCAATAACTCTAAAACTGAGATCTAGAATTATAGAGATATGCATTACCGAGGATAAGATCACAGTCAGACATGCATCTAATCTTTACACAGAGAAACTGAAGAAATCCATGCTACCTGTCAATATTAAAAAATGGTAGATTTTGGAAAAAATGAATATGCATCCTTATAATTTGAAAATAAAAAAGGAGAATAAAACAGCAGAAGACAGGTAGCTACCAAAGACAAGAAAGAGATGATGTTTTGTTGACTGGATATTAGTTTTAAAGGGCTAAACCCTAGAGCATGGGAATACTCAGAAGAGTAATGGCCCCTGTTACACATAAACGCAGGTGATTGTTGCATATTTTTTCCAATAGAAACAAATTGACGTTTTTTTTAGAAAGACTATTTGCCAGTTCATTTGCTGATTCTTCATTATGAAGTTCTAAATGTATCAGCAGGTTGTCCCTGTGAGAACAAAGATGAGAAACATTATTGAAAAATCTATTACACATTCAGCCTGGCTGGCCTAGAGAGAGCTACAGAAAGAGCGGGTTCTCTTTACCCCACTTTCTAATCACACCAGGTTATTTGACAATATTTCCAAGCAAGTATAATCATAATGCTTTCAGAATCAGATTGAAATGGAAACTCTATCTAATTCGTGGGTCAGGACATGTTATAAAGACTTGTCTGAAGAACACAAACTTTCTGCCACTTGTTTACTGAACTTCTCCCAAATCGATGTCATCCATATCCAAACTTGATGATAAAATGAAAAAGAACAGTTCATCCACAGTTTGAGTCACGCTTATTCTCCTTACACGCCAGAAGCTGCTCAGTGGGAGTCAGTTAGGCTTTTGGGGAAATTATACCTACCGCCTACCTAAAGTTTTAATAATAAAATGTACTAATTTCATTTTAAAATATGCACCCAATAGGTAAAATTTTGGTAGAATTTTCCATATGATCCCAAGGATCTTGTTAATATGATCCTTAGAATGGAGGAGCTCTGAATAATTAGAAAGGTCAAACTTACAGTGAGTCATTACCTCTCTTTATAGAACATCACTAAACAATCCAACAAAACAAGCTTATTTTTACCAAACCTGATAATACTTCCACAGACCCCAGTCACCTCTTGTACAAGTAACACCCCTAGAAACATGACTGTTCCATATATAAAACTCCTGAGAGTTTTGTGTTTGCTTATCTTTGTATTCTGGCTCTGTTGTAGTGACTCCCTATTAAATTTCTGAGTATGGGGAATTAAATACTCATAAAACTTGGAGGTCAATGTGTTTAAGTTAAAAATAGAGAAATAGTAAGTATACCCCTCATTGTAGACTTAAATATGTTCACAGTAACTTAGAAAAACATTATGAATGGAGGTATTTAAATTATATATATATAATTTATATATATATATAATACACACACACACATATATAGACATATATATGTAAAAAAATAAAATAATGGGGCAAAATTTTGATATGCCTTATTTGTCTACAAGAGTTATTAATACAACTCATTTGTACATCTGGATTTTTTATATCAGTGTATATCACATTAATATTAACTGAGAAAATCATTCAACTATGGTTTAAGACTAACGTGTTCCTTAATTTCCCTCTTCTTTTTGAAATAAATATTTTCTTGGTTGCATTTTCCCCATTCTTATGTATTTATTTGCAGTGTTATTTGATCTGTTCAGGGTATTTCTAGATCATAAAATAAATAGAAATCTAATGTACCCAGCAGGCAGGGAGCTCACAGGGGCATCATACTTCTTCCCCTTCTTTGAGTAATTTTTAAGTTAGGAACCTGCTGGCCACAGAAGTGCTCGGGCTTCAGTTCCTCTGCCAGCATGCACAGAGTATTGACAGGGAAAAACAGGGAGAACTCTTTTTAACTTGCTCCAGTTAGAAACTGGGAAACATCAAATAGGTAAGAAACAGTGTCCAGGGGACAAAGGGAAGGAGGCGGGGCCGCTGTGTGTGGCTTCCTAAGTTTGTTTGGTTGTCAGTCTGGAGAGTGTCAGAAGTGTCCAAGCAACATTTGGCAGACTATGAAAACAATACAGCTCAGTAGGAAGAAGTGCGATAAGTTTGATTTTATTTTTCCCTGAGAAATACCTTACTTTGTTTCCATTATCTAATAATGGAAATATTTATTTACTTCATAGAGGTGGGGTATGGGTTGTTGGGTTTTCTTTGGAAGGTACGGTGTAGTTATTGCTATAAAAGTCTCCTCACTGTTTCCCAAAGACAAACAAGAAGCAGGAGAAAATGATTCGTTAATCCACAGACATCTGATACGCTTGCAGCTCTTCCTATGACTTCATGCAAAGAAAAATGCCAGCAAATTAAAAGGAGAGCCATTTGAGAAACACAAACACATACATACTAAAGGGAATTTCCAATCTGCCAGCAGTTTGTCCTCCATAGCTCAAACATTTGGAAGCCAGAGTATATAATTTTAGGAAACTGCAGTGGTGAATATCACAAGAACTCAGGTTTCCCTTCTAAATTGGAATTTATAACCAAGAGAGAATTTAATAAAGGAAAACTTCATCAAAATGTAAACTTACGGGTAACCGCTCCCCTTCCGTTGTGGGGCTGTAGCTCATGCTAACACAATGCTTTGTCAGAAGCTCATAGTAATGATTCGGATGTTCAGAAGACCTGTGTAGATGTTCAGAGGACCTGTGTACCAGAACTGAGGACATAAAAGAAATTGAAAGAGAAACTGTGAACTCCTTTCTGTGAGCTCCTTTGTGGGGGAACCAGCTGCTGTCTCACTTGTCTGGACTCATTCTCTTCCTTCCGCCTTGTTCTTTAGTTTCTGTAATAATACTAGATTTTCTTTCTATTATGAAAACAAAGTTCCCACCAATGTGCTAAAGCAACCTGTGTGTCATAGACTGCAATATCATGATCAGAGGTCTGTGATTGTTTAGTTGAGCTCCCAGATCAGGTTTCGGGAGGCTAGAGAGTGCTCACCAGAGCTCTGTGTCTCCTTCTAAGTTTAGCCTTCCTATAGGAAGCTCCTTTTCTGGAGTCTAGAGCTGAGACCGTTTCCCTGCTAATGCATCTAGGGACTAAGACAGGAAGCAGGTCCTTCTTGCTAAATCTACTTTGGGGCCGGTGCAATCAGCTTGAGAAAACACTGCTTTTCAGTAGCACCTCTGATCTGGCTTTGCTTACTCAAGGACTCTGTCTTAGAGGTGCCTCTGCAAAGCCCCTTCAGAGCAGCACCTAAGTTAGCATCAGATTTTATTACCCAGATGCTTAGGGATAGAGTTTTATATACAACAGAGAATTAGAACGTCTTCCAGGCAACACTAACCGTACCCCTTACATTGTCTTGTAATTTCCTCTGCCTACGATGTTGCTTTGGCCTCCTGCTTAAATAAAACCTCATTTTCTCTATGTACACACACACACACACACAATTTTGGTCTTGTTTTGCTAATACTTTAAGGTAAAGTAACAATGATGGCACATGAATAAATAAATAAATCTCTAAGAGATTGTCCTTGGTGCTTTTAGTGTAGAAACAAGGAAATACATTTGGATTCTTGCCTTTCTTGATGCTGTTAAATTCCTCTTTGCTTATTCTCCAAATTTCCATTCTCCCCATTCACAGGGCCTCTTGAAGTCCTGGTAGTCTAAAATAACTTGGGTTTAGATACCATTCTCCCTCCTCTCCTTTTGTACTTGTGCGTTTTTTGTAACATTACCCCAACAGTGGCTGCTATTTAATCAGCTACTTACTAGCTAAAATCCAGACGAGCCAAAAGGGTACACCAAAATATCTCGTTTTCTCCCCTACCTCCACTACTTTGCTAATATTTTCTTTATGCTCTCCAAGGGTCCCTGAGAGAGGTTATTTGGAGAGGCCACCATGACCACTCTCGGAAGGAGCATGACGATGGTACACTTTAAGCATGACCCGTCATCTTCCCCTCCATTCTATTCCTGTACAGCCCCTGGCTATTTCTATTTGCTAAAATTGAGTTAGAATATAAGGAAGCATCCAGGTCCATGAAGGGACAACACTCTTAAATTATTCCATATATTAGAGTGCATTTTGTCTGGAAGGTAGGTTTGATTATTTTTTTTTTCTTTTGGCTCCAGCCTCACCCACTCTTTATCAGCTGTTTATTAATCATGGCTCTTCACTCTTCATGGAGGAACTTTTGTATTCATGGGTGAGGCAAATAACATAGTTCATAAACTGCCTCACCTACACCCCCACTGAAACCAACACACTCTCACAGGCTCTTCACGCCCCCACCTGGGGTGACTTCAGGAAAGGAAAACCCAGGGAAGTCTTCACATATTGACTCCAGACCAATTCAGACCACTGTGGATCAGGTTATAATCTGAACTGTAAGAGTGAAGAAAATCAAAATATGCATTTGCTGTTTTGAAAGCACTTTTCATTTCTGTTTTAGTTTATATTAACAAACATAAATAAAACAAAATTCAAAACTGTAAAAACTGGATTCTGGCATTTGTGCAAGTCTTGAGTTAGAAAAATGTTAAGCTACCAGAGATGAAATGGATTGAAAATAAAGCTGTGAGAGAGGAACGAGCTGTCCAGAGAGTCTCAGCTATGGAAAGGACTTATACACCTCAGTCCCTTTGTCTGCCCTGTACTCAATTTTGACAGTTCAGAAAGCTTTGTAAACCAATAACTCCCAGAAGACTATCGAGATATTACCCTTTCTTTTGTTGACAATATCATTCCTATTCAAATTTTGCTATTTTCTCCTTAGTCCCTCAACACTTTAAAAATAGCATAGGCTCACGACACACCGAGAGAGAGAGAGAGAGAGAGAGAGAGAGAGAGAGAGAGAG
>CABHPH010000732.1:30577-40754 GCA_902168325.1 Peromyscus nudipes
AAGAGATTTAAACCTGAAGTCATCAGTTTCTATAAATCTCCAAGGAGCCACATGCTTTGGGAACTGTAGAACAGAGATTTTCTAGGAATTGGGGGTTAATGATTGGTTTGTTTTACATTCATTTCAGACCCAAAGGAGTAAGAAACCATTGTAGATATCTTGATGAATCATGATTCTTTTCTAATCAGTATTTTAAAGCATTAGCCATTCATTAATGAGACACACACACACACACACAGAGAGAGAGAGAGAGAGAGAGAGAGAGATTCACAGGGTAGTCCAGAGTGACCTAGATTTTGCTAATATAGCCCAAGCTGGCCTCAAACTTACGGCATATATACTCTCATGGTCTCCCAAGTGTCAATTTATCCTTTTGTTAATCAAACAAGGCCATGCTTATCTCCCCCAAGCAGGTGCACACACTTTTGCATTACACTGATGGAGATTGATTTTTCTTTCCCTCTCCCTTACCTCCCTAGGGGCAGAGCCTCTTAATATGAGCCTTCCGCTCTCTTTTGGAACTACAGCCCATATGTGGCAGAACCTGGAACACTGTTCTGAGAGACTAGCAGAGGAAGCTGACCTTCAAGATATTCTTGTGCCATAAAGTAATTTATTTTTCCAAAGAAGTCACTGAGATGGAAAACATTCCGTGCAACACTTCAGTTTTACAGAGGAGAGAAAACCGATTATTCCCTTGCAAATGCTTTTTATCCACAATCGAAACATCAATAAAAATAGGAAGTTACAGCTGGGGACACAGCTGAATTGTAGAGTCCTTGCCTAGCATGTGCAAGGCAATTGGACTGATCTCTGCCATTGTGAAAAAATAGACAGATGTTTAAGAAGTAGCATAGCTGAGCCTCCTCATTGCAAAAATAAAAAAGCAAGAGTCTCAGAAAAGTCTGCACACAGGTTTGTGCAGGTGTTGGAGATGAACAGGCTGGTATAGGGAGACACAGGGATGATAGGAACTGATTGTGATCTGTAGCCAGGATACATTTCATTTTTTTGTTTTTTTTTTTTTATGGAGTGTAATGGAGTTATCCAATGTCAACTTATTTTAAATTGCAAATACTATTCAATGAGTTTCACATCAATGTTTAACTTGAAAGTGGGTTCTGTTTCTTGCAATAATGTGGAAATATATTCTCAGATGTGTTCACCTTCCCACACAGACACCTCTGTAGAGTCTGCCTTCCTGTCTTCATAAAATGACCTCACTGAAGTAATTGAAAAAAAATTGCAAAAGATATCAAAATACCATGCACCAGAGAATTGTGATAGAAACAACTTTAGAGGCCTAAAAGAAAAATCAGAAAAATATAAATAAAAGCTCTGTGAAACAATATTCTACAACTTTTGTAGTTAACAAAGTGAGTCATGGTTATTGTTTATCCATTGTATTAGCAAGTCCTATTCTCATTGGATCTGATTTTGCTTATGCTGCCAAAACTTTCTTGAGAATTGGTGTTTAAAACATCGACTTTTATTTATTTCTTCCATTCCAACTACTTATGTTCAAATACATCTCAATTTATTTTCCAAAAATAAAATAATCCCCAAACACAAAATGACAAAACATGACAAGCAGTAACACTCTGCTTACCTTCTCACCAGTATACCCCAAGCCAAATCCCTTTTCATTAAAACTTAGATTGTTGATTTGTTCTGTGTTTTTAATTCTCAGCTGATGGACATGCACACATTGGGTCTCAAAACAAGACTGAAGCTCATAAACATGGAAAAGGACTTGTCAAGTGGAGAGGAGTGGATAGGGGTGAGAGACAAGATAATCACAAAGCACTTGATATGTAGGAAAATGTTAAAGAAAAAATTTAATGAAAAATAAAATTAAATAAATACCCTACTCTAGGTTTCAAGCTGTAAATATCTCATAGGCATTCTGTCTTCGATTTTTTTCTTCCTTAGCTATTTGCTGTTTAGGCATCAGGGATTTGTATTATTCGCTGTAGTAAAAAAGTTCAATGTTTGGGACACAGTAGGGACAGATCACAAAGATTCTTTACTAAACATATCCCATGATTTCTACATTATTGGTTAAGTTACCAAAATTTTCACCTTCTCATCATGATACATAAATCCGTTTCAGATTCAGACACTGGTTCAATCTTCTTTTTTCTTTTCTTTTTTGTTTTTAATGTCTGTTCTCCTGTCTTACCAGTCTGGCCTGAGCTTTCCTCTCCCGTTCTGTGTGCCCTCAGTCTCTGTTCTCCTATATGTTTGTCATGACGTAACTTTGCTTATTAGGTGTGCACCTCAGTCAGCTCTGCTCAGTGTAGGATTGGTGCTTACATCCTTGTCAAGTCCTTCCCCTTCACAGATGGACAGTTCTCAGGCATCTCCGGCCTGACCGCACACACTCCCAGTCCTTCTTTCTCTTACTGCTTGTCTCTTCCACCCCCTGACTGTCAGGGCTCTGTTCTTTCCTAACACAAGACTTGAGAAATTATGCATGCCTCGTTTCTTCCCTCCAACACAACGCAATCACTCGCCAGGGTGGCTTTTATTTTCACTCTCTGAATGTATGTTTCCCATGTAAGAGTTCCAGGACTCACCCTCCACTGCCTCGAATGCCCCACAACTGACATTCTTTGTGTAGATTGTGATTACAATTTTAATACTTGGAGGCAAATTCAGAAGATATAATGAAGAAGGAGGAAATGGAATTGCCTCCTTTGCCTCCAGGGGAATTTAGTACTGAATACCCAAGGTGTCTACCTCTCAGGTAGTGTGCACTGCTTTCTGAAAATTAGACAGAACTTGTATTTTTATTTTTATACTAAAATATTTTCAAGAAAGAATTGTTGGTATGTTTCCTGCCAACTGATATAGTTTTTCCATCTTTTAAAAGAACTCTTTCATAAAGACAAGTTTTTTTTCCCCCACACATTCAGAAAAAAGAAAACATTGGGATTGAATTGAGTTTGGCAACCTAAGACAAGCAGGTTAGATGTGAAGAGACTCATAGCTCCAAGTGTCTTCAGAGTTAGCCCACACAAACAAGTGAACAAAGTCTTCCTAACACTGGGAAAGGTGATGAAAGGGTGGTTAGAAAATATGCTGTCAACTGATGGTGTTCATGAGATGTCTGTCTTGCATGAAGACATTCAATCCAAACACTTGTCAGCAATAAGGAAAAAGAATTAAAGGCAGTTATTTATAAAGTAGGGCATAGGTTTTATTAGAGCCTTTTCATTTTTTAATGTCAAACTTGATCATGGATTTGGCAACCATGTGTTGATGATTCTTGTGTGTGTGTGTGTGTGTGTGTGTGTGTGTGTGTGTGTGTGAAGGTGTACACATGTTATGGTGACTTGCAGAAGTCAGAAAGTAACATCTTAAATCAGTCGTTGCCTTCCAACTTGTTTGACACAGGATTTTGTATTGATAGTTGCTGTGGCCAGGCTAGCTGGCCCATCATCTTCCAGAGAGTCTCTTTTCCTCTCCTATCTCATCACAGGATAGCTGCCATTCCAAACAGGATTACTATGCATTCAACCTTAAGTGGCTTCTGGGGATCCACACACAGGTCCTTATTCTCATGTAGCAAGCACCTTACCCACTGATTAATCTTCCCACTCTGAATGTGTGGTTTTTAAGTGATTGTGTCATGAGATTAAATCAGTGTTATAATGAAGTCAAGTTCCCAGTGGTCTCTGATTCTGTCTGCCAGAAACAGTCTACTTACCTCCTACTGGGCTATGTCCATGGCACAGGCATAAGGTATTTGAACTTTAGAACTAGCAAAATTTAACCATCTCAAGGTTTTCAATGCCTAAAAAATGAGAGTCTGCATTCACCACAGTCTGAGTACCTGCCATATTGTGGAAGTGAATTTGATTGGCTAGCTGCTTCCTGAAGTCACACGAGGACAAAGCTGATTGGGGAACAAAGCAAAGAACAGGGGTTGATACTTAGCACAGTCCTCCAAGTGGTCACTCAGCAGGAATAACACCGTGGCTGCTTATGATTGGTATCTGCATGTTTAGATTAGATAACTCGGAGAGAACTGGGTCAAATAGAAGATCCGATATTCACAGCAAAGTGTTCAGAGACTAATATGAGCTATGTGATTCCCTGATATTTAGGCTTTTTCAACCATAAATTACCAATGTTGCTGTTACCTACCTGAATTCCAGCATTGGAGAGAAACCAATTGTTATTTTCAGAGGCTCCTCCATTGCCATAAATTTCCAGTAGCCTTCCATGGAGTCCCCAAATGACTGATCTCATTGGGTGTAAAGATCAACACATGTGTTACTTATAGCAACGATATTATGTAAATTTTACTCTCATTTTACCTGAATATAAAATGAGTTAAGGTTGGCAAGAGGCCTTTGTGGGTAAAGGTTCTTACCATCAAGGCTTCCAACCTGAGTTCAATCCCTAGAACGTATAAGGTAGGAGGTAACTGACTTCCACAAAGTGTCCTCTGACATCCATCTTCACACTGTGGGACAAGAACAAGTATGTGGACACATGCATGTGGAAAATGAATACATCATATGATTAAACATTTAATGCCAGCCAATTTGCTTAAGGAAAGAGATACAACTTGGATTCTTCAAGAGGGCATATTTTAGCCAGTTTTCCCATGCTTTGTATATCCCATAAAGAGAAAAACAAGGTTTGGGATATGTGGATTTTCACTTATTTTAGTTTCTACGTTGGGTTCCTGCTTTGGCCCAGCTGAATTTTTAGCAAGGTGTAAAATTGTAAGATCTAATGGGCTTTCCCACATTGCCTTCATGTAAAGCTGAGAATCAACATACCTGGTTCCCAGTGGGTGCTTTAGTTAATAAGAGAGGAGATAGATGTCATTGGTAGATTCTAAATCAAACACTGTGTCTTTGTATAGAGAAAGAGTGGTATGATTTTATAAGCTGCAGAGAGGAATGTTTTACACCAGCTTCTTTATAAAACTTAATAAAAAGCCTTGATATCTCTAACTCAAAGAATAAAAAGAATGTGTATGATCTGGGATAATACGTCTTGTGAACATTTTAGAAATTTAAATACCATGTAGTTTCAAAAGAGAAAAATTACTTCTGAGCTATACACAATTTCCAATACTGATGAAGAGTTTAAATTTGTATTCCTAAAAAAATTAAATGCATAATAATGAACATTTAATGATGGGTTTTTAATTGACCAGCCATTCCCCTATGATGCTCATGTTTTTATTACTCACAAAAGACTCACAAGGCAACATAATTTTAAGCATTTAATATGAAACTTGTTTAATGAAAGAAGAAAATTAGGTGGTGTTAAGCCGGGAAGATGGTTCATGAGTTTCATGATGTTCGGATTGCATGAGGCTTGAGTGGCAGGACACAGGTGTAGGAGACCTTAAGCACTCTTCAGTGGGAGACTTAAGAAGGAAGAAGTCTTCAAACATCTTAGAGTAAACCCCCAAATGTTATTATTAATTATTATTATTATCATTGTGTGTGTGCCTGCACTTGCACTTTCTGTGTGTGTGTGTGTGTGTGTGTGTGTGTGTGTGTGTGTGTGGCTTATGAGTATGTCATAAGGAGTACTATGTCATAGGAGTACCATGGTCCTTAAAGTGATAATCCACAGAAGTCTTGTCAATAATTTATTAAGGGAAGAAATGGGAATTTCACACTCACGAATACATAGTGAAGTGGCACGGTTGCCTCCTTATCCAACAGAGAAGGATGGGGAAAATTCCGTCCCAGCTCACCGAAACGTGGTCTTAGGAAAACCTCCACATCCCAGAGAGAGTGTGGGACCTTCTTCCTCAGTTTTTACATAGTCATGTACTCAGAGAAGACCATGCTCCATAGGGTTAGTCACCCCAATACCATTGGCTAAACAGAATGAATTCCCACAACAGATCCCCAGTGATAGGGCTACAGGAACATGCAGCCATCCCAGGTTGATAAGGATTCTAACATCATGAACCATTTTCTCAAATCACAGTTATGTTATGTATTTGGAAGTATGGATTATATTAAGTAGTGAATAATCCTCATTATAAAATGGGAGATATTAAATGCATGGAAGTAGAAAAAAACATACATTATTTAACAGTATAGCACTCAGCATGAAATGTACAAATCTGACAGTGATTTTTAAATTGTAGTTGGAAGGGACAAGATGTGTTGAGTCCATCAAACCTTGTGTGGTAAGTGCAGTGTAGGGAACAAAGAATGTAGTGACAGAATAAGAGGACAGAGAGAGTGTCATTATAGCAAACTCTGTGAGTGCAGCACAAATGGTTTCGTCCACAACCTACACCTACATCAGAACAAATAAGACACATTCAGTGTGCTTACAGAATTGCTGGAAGTAGAACAGGTCTGGAGCATACTGTTCAAAGATGTACATGATGGGATTCACTTCCTATGTACCTCATAGTTTTACCCTAAAGAGAGGAAGAAACAGCCTGAATTTCTGGGCTTTGGGAGTTGTGTGTTTGTGTGTATAGTTTGTGTGTGGGGGTGGTTGTGTGTGTATGATTGTGTGTGTGTGTGTATGGTTATGTGTGTATTGTTTTGTATGTGTGTGTCTATGTATTTATTGGATGAATTTGATTTGTACTGTTTAGTTGCTGCAAGCTTGATACAACCTAGAATCATCCAAGAATGTTCATAAGTAATTACCTAGGTCAGTTTGGCCTGGGTATGTTGGTGGGGGACTGCCATGATTGGCAAATAATGTAGGAAGACCTAATCTATTATGTTCACTATCAGAATTTTATTTAGAAGGGTAGAGCATCATTGGTCCTCAAGTCTCAGTTTTCAGAAGTGAGGATCAAGGAGAGCAATGTACAGCTATGGAAAGCCCTTAGGATGGAACCTGCTTTTTTTATCCCTCCATAGACACCATGCCCATTATTCTGTGACCTCTTGAACATACAAAGGAAGAGACAGACTCTAAAACCTTCATCTACATAAAAATATACATGGAATGTGTGGGCTGCACCTTCAAAGCGAATAGAAGTAATAAATTGAAGTGTGTTTGGACAGGCTATGGACATGTTTCTTCTTCTAAAGCCAAGTTGCCATAAAATTAGTTTTGACTACTACTTGATTCTCTGATTCTGACAATACTCCTAATGTGATTGCTTTTGAATATTAGAAGGGGGCTTGTACAGACTGTTTGAAGTGAAAAGGATAAGGCTGACCCAGGTGGTACTCTGCAGAAACTGAAAACTTTTGCATGTCAGATAAGAATAATACATTTATAGAAGTGCTAACTAAATAAAAGGTAAAAGTGTAGGGCTCACGAATTGTAATTGGTATTCCAGGCAAGTAAAATTCGAATGGAAAAACATAATTAAGAAGGGGTTCAAGAATCCATAAGTGTCCGGTTGGTTTGATGAGCTGGGTCACCCACGTTGGGTGTCTCATACAATACTTGCTGTATGGTATTAGAGAACTTCTGACCCAGTAACCATGTGAAGACACACAGAAGTTGTTTAGGAAACATTCTCCCTAACTGTATCATTTGTGCATTTGTCTATGTTTGCTATATTTTCTGGCTTCCAGCAAGCTGACAGCACAATCCAGGCACATAGACAAACGTGTTAGATAATGTTCACTTTCCCACATACCTGCACATACATGTCCATGGTGTGCAGACCTAGACACAGAGTGACTGTAACTTGTCTCGCAAATACCACCACCTTCATACACATCACTTGAAACAAGTACTCAGATAAAATCTGGTACCTCCTTTTGTGCATCCACAAAACTCTGCTGGAGTTTTATTTGAATGTATCTAATAACACAGTTCTTAAACTAGAACACAAGCTGCTATCATCCCTGCATCCATGACAAGGCCTATCATCAGACTGCCATAGAATTCTTTCTTGATTGACATCTGTTAAATCAGATAATGGGAATGTGATGCTAGCTCACTGCAAGTCACAGGGAAAACCCTCCATGAGCGATATCTGTTATTACTGAATGAACTGATGGTTGGTTGGATAAATCTGCTGTCAGCAAAATGCTTTTCTGTATGTGGAATACATGAAAGTCTTTGCTCTGAACAGGAAATATTTCCAAGCACAAATTTGTAAGAGATGAGGACTTTTGTCTTCAAAGTGATCAGGGAAAAGTTTGCAATAGCAGGGGAATGAGCACAAGAAAAGAAGTTCATCAGGAGAGAGAAAGCCAAGACAGTGAGTCCAGGTAGCTTGGGATAAAGAGACCTCAGCAAAACAGCACTGCGAGTGCTAGGCAGATTTCTGTCAATTGCATTGCTCTCCTTGCTTAGATGCATGTAATCAGTATTCATGGCTTCATGGGACTTTTTAATTGAGAAAGCTATAGCAGTGTTTATAATCATATGCATATGATAGATTCCTGAGCCTAGAGGAGAAAGAATCTTTCTCCTCTAGTGTTGGGGCTGCAAGAAAATGGTGCCTGCTGAGAGTGTGGGTGGATGTGGAAGGAGTGTGTGTGGGGGTCAGGAAAGGGCAACAATGAGATGGAACAAGCCCCGACAGAAGACGGATATCATCTAGTACAGGAAGTAGTATTGTCTCTGTTCATGAATTTCCAGATTGAATGTTTGGCTGCAGTTACGTACTGTGTCCATGACACTGTCGTGATACCCCGAACTCTCTCTTAACCCTTAATGTTCATTTAATGAGTACATACAAATAATTAAGGGCCAGTTCCATTTTTTAGGTAGGAAATAGTTTTACCCTAGTGAAGCTGACAGTTTCCCTCTTCGTTGATGATAGTATTCGATGAAGCAATGATACTATAATCTGAACAATATCCTTTCAAATATAGCTACCCTCTGATCCCTGGCACCTTTGAATATTATGTTATGTAGCCAAAGTTACTATAAAAAATGTGGTTAAAGATCTTGCAATGACCAGAGAATCCTGATTCTTCTCCAAATGCAGCTCATGGGGTCCTGATAAGAGAGATGCAAAATATCAGAAGAGGAATTCCATGTGAAGACAGAAGCATGAGGTCAAAAGGAATAGAAGGAGCAATGGCCAAGGAATGTAGGAAGCCTCAAATGCTACAAACGCACAGGAAAGAGGTTATCCTCCAAGTGAGATATGCTGACCATAGCACATAAAAATTTATAGCTGAACATTTTTAATGTTCATGTTTGTGCTGAATTATAGCAGCTCTTAAAGAAAATTAGTGTGAGTGAACTTGAAGGTATTCACCCCAGATATAAATCTAGAAACACAATTGAGAGGAATTTGAAGGCACCATATAACCTGCTCAAGGTGTCTGGGACTGAAGGAAGGCATCTTTTTCAGCAGAATTTCTTTACCCTTTCTATTTCAATAGACAAAAGGTGAGCCACACGAACAGTGTACAAAAAACTGTATTCCCTTGCGTCTTATCTGGGTAGAGTACACAGAATCAGTCCTTTATAGTGTCTAGACCTGTTTATGGATCTTTCCAAATAGGCATGAGCATGTGTTGAGGCCACATTACAAGCTTGTACTGTATCAGGTTCCACAGATGCCACTGCAAATTGAGGCCAGGGCTGTTCAGCACTCAGCAGAACTATTGGGGTATTGTAGTAACAACTTGATTTCTGCAGCCTATTTTGTCATAATGCACTGCAAAATTGTAACCTTAGCATACATTTTGGGGATGTAAGTTATTGACTTCATAATCTATAAACCATTGATTACTCTACTGCTGCTGTTAACTCCCACAGGTAGCCACAGTGCTAACTTTGAGAATAAAACAGCCCCCCATCATTAATGATTTTAGTGTCTCCTGATGTGTGAGGGTTTTTCCTGACATGAACAAATACTTACACACCCCAGATAGGAATCCAACCGTAAATCAGTGTAATGATTGACACTACATCTGGTTTGGTTAGCCATTGAATTTATGGGGATTATTTAAAACTGATCCCACAATAGTCATATCACTAAAACTGACACCTTAGGATAGTTGACAACTTTTATATAGCTGAGTACATGGAACCCTGGACAGCCCTCTCCTCACTTACCGTAACCTTCCACATTCTGTGTTGCTGTGGGATAACTTTCTGGACACTGTGAATTTGTATTGCTCTGATTGGTTGATAAATAAAATGCTGATTGGCCAGTATCCAGACAGGAAGTATAGGCGGGATAAGCAGACAAGGAGAATTCTGGGAAGAGGAAAGGCAAAGTCAGGAGTCGCTAGCCAGA
>CABHPH010000733.1:0-37951 GCA_902168325.1 Peromyscus nudipes
CACATCAAATATGTGTGGTTCTTTGTACATCTGTTGTATTTGGAATGAAGCTGTGAGAAACCAGGAGGTGGATTCGAGTTTCAGAGCTGCTTTCACTGTCAAAACCAAACTGATCAATAAATTCCAAAGCACTCAGTATTTTTGTTGGTTTTAATGAGTTGGAGCCTGATCATTTCTTTTTTTTTAATTAAATGTTTTCTTCATGATTTCTCACTTGGGTTTTAGCCACACCTGTGGTGATATATTGTCTACCCTAATAAAGCTTGCCTGAGGATCAGAGAAGCAAAGCAAGCCATAGCCAACCTTACCTCGCCAGCTCCTCAGCTGATCCTGTTTCCTCAGACTGAAAGCCTCTGAGTCCTCACCCAGAAAGGGTCTCAGCTGAACTGCCTTAGTTCCTGTTTCCTTGTGCCTCCACCCTGCCATCACTTCCTGGGATTAAAGTCGTGTGTGCTTCCCAGCACTGGGATTAAAGGTGTGAGCTACCACTGCCTGGCTGTGTTTCCAGTGTGGCCTTGAACTCACAGTGAGTCAGATGGATCTCTGCCTCCCAAGCGATAGGATTAAGGTGTGTGCCACCACTGTCTGGCCTCTATGTCTAATCTAGTGGCTAGCTCTGTCCTCTGATCCTCAGGTAAGCTTTATTAGGGTCCACAGCATCACTCCACACACCCTCACTAGGTCTATGTCTTAGTGTTTCTATTGATGTGAGAAAACACTATGGCCAAAAGCAGCTTGAGGAGGAAAGGGTTTATTTCAGCTTACAACTCCATAGCATGGTTGTGGTGTTTTGAATGAAAATTGTCCCCACAGCCACATAGGGAGTGGCACAATTAGGAGGTGTGGCCATGTTGGAGTGGGTGTGGTATTGTCAGAGGAAGTGTGTCACTAGGAGTGGGCTTTGAGATCTCAGAAGCCCAAGCCAGGCCTAGTGGCTCATTGTCTGTTCCTGCTGCCTGCGGATCCAGATGTAGAACTCTCAGCTACCTCTCCAGCACCATGTATGCCTGCATGCTGCCATGTTTCCCTCCATAACAATAATGGACTAAACCTCTGAACTATAAGCCAGCCCCAGTTAAATGTCTTCCTCAGCCAGGCAGTGGTGTTGCACACATTTAATCCCAGCACTCAGGAAGCAGAGGCAGGTGAATCTCTGAGTTCAAGGCCACCCTGGTCTACAGAGTGAGTTCCAGGACAGCCAAGGCTGCACAGTGAAACCCTGTCTCAAAAAGTAAAAAGAAAAAATTTTTTTTCTTTGTAAGAGTTGCCATGGTCATGGTGTCTCTTCACCATGAATAGAATAGAAACCCTAACTAAAATAATGGTTCATCATTCAAGCAACTCAAACAGGGCAGGAACCTAGAAGCAGGAGCTGATGCAGAAGCCACATAGAAGTGCTGCTTACTGGCTTACTCCCATACCTTGTTTAGCCTGCTTTCTTTGAGAATCCAGGACCACCAGCCCAGAGGTGGCACTAACCACTTAGCTGGCCCCCTCCTTCATCGATCACCAATTAAGAAAATGTAATATACAGAAGGTGCTCTGCAGGCTACTAAAAGAGAAACATGGACACCAACCCAGTCACAAAACCTCTGACCTACAATCTGTCCTGCCTGCAAAATATGCTAGGGCAGTGGTGGCCCAGAACTTGTGGGAGTGGTCAACTGGTGTCTGATTTGACATAAGGCCCACTCCACGAGATGGAACCCATACCTGAAACTGCTTGGGTAACAAGAACCAGAGACTAGATAACCCAAAGACCTGGGCAAAACGAGACACTACTGGTCAAATAAGAGGAGAGAATGAGAAGCTGCCCCTGGCAGCAGATGGGAACGGAGGCAGAAACCCACAACCAGACATTATGTGGAGAGGAAAGATAAATTGGAGGTCTCCATCAAATTCCTCCCCTCAGACTCAGGGAATTCCTCAGAAGAAGAGTCGGAGGGGGTGGAGGACACCAGAAGAACAAGGTCTTCTGAATCAACTAAACACGGTGCATACAAACTCAGAGATACTGAAGCAGCAAGCACAGGACCTACATGGGTCTAGACCACATCCTCTGCATGTATGTTATAGCTTTTAGCTTTAGTGGGACTCCTGACTGTAAGAACGAGTGGGTCTCTGACTCTTGTGACTGCTCTTGGGACTCTTTTCCTCCTGTTGGGTTGCCATGTCCAACTTCAATATGATAGTTTTTACTCCATCTTAGTGTATTTTATTTGTAACGTTTGGTTGTTATCTCTTAGAAGCGTGTTCTTTTCTAATGAGAGACAGAAAGTGAGCGGATCCAGAGAGGAGGGGAAGGGGGGAGGACGCAGGAGGAGTAGAGGGAGGGAAAACTATGATCAAGGTATATTATATGAGAAAAGAGTCTATTTTCAATAAAAGAAAAACAAATAAAATAAATGGAAAATAAAAAGAAAATGTTCTACAGGCTTGCCCGCAGGCCGTCTCATGATGGCATTTGCTCAGTTGGGTCCCTCCTTTCAAATGACTCTGGCCTGTGTCAAGGTGACATCAAACCGGCCAGCACAGTTTGGCACATTTGTCTTTGCCAATACATCACGGCCACCATCATATGACAGCCTTCCATAGTAAACTAGAACACAGGATCCATGAAAATGGACCAAAATAGAGACAACTCCAGCAACTGGGACTCATCTCTCTGTTCCATCTGGTTCTCTGTCTCTGTGTGTGTGTGTGTGTGTGTGTGTGTGTGTGTGTGAGAGAGAGAGAGAGAGAGAGAGAGAGAGAGAGAGAGAGAGAGAGAGAGAGAGAGAAAATGTCCCCATGTGTGTGTTTCTGCCAACTTACCTCAAGAAGACCGGGTCATCCACTACTCGGCAGACTGAACATCTTCCTCCAGGGTGGTGATGATTCTGATGATCAGTTTTCTTTATTTTTCTATAAAGAAAGAGTGAGGAGGGTGGAGAAGCTGGTTGGGCTCTGGGATGGACCCACGGATGCTGTTACTTTAAAGGGAAAAAAAGGAATCAAAATAAAAGCATCCATGCCTCGCTGTGGGGGGCAGTGGAACAAGAGGGAAAGGAAGGGAGAAAGGAAAACACGAGCTCAAGAAAGCTCTCACTGCTTCTCATTGTTCTAATTCAGAAACATGAAACTCCAGCGGCTCCGAGACGCCATGGGTTTGCCAGCTGCATGCTGAGAGCTACCTCATCAACAGTGTTGAGGACAAAATCCTAGCAGTGGTAGTGAGCAGCCCGGGGTGTGGAAAGAGGGAGGGAAACCAGGCAGAAAAACAGCACAGACCAACACCAAGGAGGGCCGAGGAGGGCCAGACCCCGCAAAGGTAAGATTGTGTGGTGAGAAAGAATGGGTGGCCAGATGTGCCAAGTGTAGAAAGAGAAGAGGGAAAAGATGGCTGAGATATAAGCAGGAGCTTTGTCCCTAGGTGGCCATTGGTGTCGCCTGTAATTATGTGTTCGCCTCTGAAGCACACTCCAGAAAGGAAACACAGGTGGAGGGACACATTAGTGAAACTAAGACCGAGAAATCACCTGGTGGTTGGAAGAGTCGAGTCTGAACAAGTGTGGGCTGTGGGGACAACTAGAAAATGTCCAGCTAACTGCAATAGGATTGAAGAGATGGGAAGGGCGCCAGCCTCAGACTCAGCATAGAGACAAGCCAGAGCCGGCCTTGGAATTCAATTCTGTAAGCTGGGCCTGACGTTCAGTAGGGCAGACAACAAGAATTGCTGGCGGAGGAGGACAAATGTTAACACAGTGGACCATGAAGTCTTCACCAAGTAGAGTGTGAATGAGAACATGGCTGATTTTAGGAAACAAGCCAAGGGCAGCCGAACAGTGTCAGAGAGCTGGAGATCACTGGGATCCTGCCGGTGGACTGTGGCTAGGGGCAAAACTCCAGTCCCCAGCGACGGCTGGCCAAGGTAAGTAGAAAGGGCCATTTCCACATGGGGGTGGAGTGATGGGGTGTCTGTAGGTTTTCAACTGAGAGATAAGATGCCCAGGATGTAAGGGCCAGTGAGCAGACACCATGGGGCAGATCAGACCTGAAAGGGTCAGAAAAGTAATGTCTTAGTCAGGGTTTCTATTGCTGTGAAGAGACGCCATGACCACAGCAACTCTTATAAAACAAAGGCATTTAATGGGGGTGGCTTACAGTTTTAGAGGTTTAGTCCAATATCATCATGTTGGGGAGCATGGTGGCATGCAGGTAGACATGGTGCTGGAGAAGGAGCTACATGTTGATATGCAGGCAACAGGAAGTAGACTGTCTCAATGGACATGGCTTGAGCAATATGAGACCTCAAAGCCCTCCTCCACAGTGACACACTTCCCCCAACAAGACCACACATATTCCAACAAGGCCACACCTCCTAATAGTACCACTCCCTTTTGGGGACATTTTCTTTCAAACTGCCACAAGTTACGATTGCACTGAGCCATAATTCCTCAGTCCCTTCCTCTCAGGACAGAAGGAGCTAGGCACAAGCAAGCCTGGCTGCAAAGACCCCAGTAGGAGAGGGTTTCTAAGACTGAGAATGAGGCAGCAGAGAAAAGAAGCAATGCTTTAAGACAGGCTTGAGAGACATGTAGCATACATACAAACACACAGGCAAAACACTCACATACATAAAATAAAAAACAATTAAGAAAGACAGGCTTGAAAGAAGCATGAGGGCTAGGAAAAGTGTACCAGGCACACATGTGGCACAGGTATATATGAAGACAAAACACTGATACACAAATAAAGTCTTTTTACAAACACACAGCCTTGGCTTTCTCTTAAGAGAACATTTCATATTTTCTTTTGTTGGTTTCAAATGAAAGACCTCATCTTTAGGTTAGTATCTTTACCAAAGGGTTGGATGGCTTCACATCCCTGCTGAGGGGGCAAATAGGCTTTGTGCTTGCACTGTGGAGTCAGAAGTGTGGAGGAAGCTGAGGATCTCTAGAGCAGAAGCTAGACTCGGAGCCTTCCATTCCCACCTAGAGATTAAATCACAGGCATGTCCAGGCAATCCTGCTGACCTTGATATGAATAAAGAAGTGAGGAGGCCTCCAGATCCAAAGATCTCTCTGCCCACATGTCAGAAGCACAGCAAGGATGAGGGACCTCATTAAGAGGGACTCCAGGAGGTAAGGCTCGTTCTCTGAATCTAGCTCCCACCCAAAGAATCTAAAAGTTGAATTATATCGCAAAAGAAAAGCTAAGTCACCTCTCTACACTGTGGTTTGTTGTTATTTCTGCTAACCAAGTGTGATTGAGTGTAGACAGACTATGAGTCATTCTGAAATCACAGTAATAAAAGAACAAGCATGAAGTTCCTGAGAGGTATGTTGTTCATTTTCTCTACTCTTTTACTCTTTGCTCTTTGGGGGGCCTTCAACCCAGCTCCCAAATAAATGCATGGAGGCTTATTCTTTAAATGCTTGGCCTTAGCTTGGCTTGTTTCTAGCCAGCTTTTCTTAAATTATCCTGTCTAACTTTTGCCTCTGGGCTTTTACCTTTCTCTATTTCTGTTTATCTTTTCTTTCCTTCTTATTCAATGTCTGGCCATGTGGCTGGGTGGCTGGCCCCTTCTTTTCTCCATCCTCAATTCTCTCTTCCCAGATTTCTCCTCCCATTTATCCTCTCTGCCTGCCAGCCCCACCTATTTCTCTCTCCTGCCTCACTATTGGCCGTTCAGCTCTTTATCAGACCAATCAGGTGTTTTAGGCAGGGAAAGCAACACAGCTTCACAGAGTTAAACAAATGCAACATAAAAGAATGTAACACATCTTTGCATCATTAAACAAATATTCCACAGCACAAACACATGTAACACATCTTCAACTAATATTCCACACAAGGTAGACGCCAGGTAGTGGTACACATGTTTAAAATCCTCTTTATTCTGTCAACACCACATACAATGACACGCTTTACTATGTTCACAATCATACATAAGCATGCACACATGCATGCACACACACACACACAAGCACATGAACACACAAGCACATGTACACACACACACACACACACACACACACACACACACACAGTGTGTGTGGAAATAAAATAGTCCCTGTCCACAGCAGATCAGGAATCAGTCTCTTCTTATTTCTCTGTGCGTCACAAGGGCAGAAGATGGAAGCTTGGAACATTGACCAATGAGCTGTGGTTGTTCTCTATCATAGCACGGCAGAAGATATCTCACAGTGTCACGTGGTGATGGAGTGGCTTGCAAGAGAGCAAGGTGGAGAGAACAACAAGATGAATAGATGTCTTCTATAGTCTATTCTCCAATAATCTATAATGATCTATTCTCTGATAATCTATAATGATCTATTCTCTAATAATCTATTATGATCTATTCTCCAATAATTTATCAGTGATCTATTCTCCAATAATTTATCAGTGATCTATTCTCCAATAATCTATCAATGATCTATTCTCCAATAATCTATAATGACCTATTCTCCAATAATCTATAATGATCTATTCTCCAATAACCTATCAGTGATCTATTCTCCAATAATCTATCAATGATCTATTCTCTAATAACCTATAGTGATCTGTTCTCTAATAACCTATCAATGATCTATTCTCTAATCATCTATCAATGACCTGTTCTCCAATAACCTATAATGATCTGTTCTCTGATAATCTATCAATGATCTATTCTCTAATCATCTATCAATGATCTATTCTCTAATAATCAATAATGACATATTCCCTAGTAATCTATAATGATCTATTCTCTAATAACCTATCTATAATCTATTCTCCAATAATCTATCAATGATCTATTCTCTGATAACCTATTAATGAACTATTCTCTAATAACCTATAATGATCTATTTTCTTAAAACATATAATAATCTATTCTCTAATAGTCTATAATGATCTATTCTCTAATATTCTGTTAACCTGTTCTCACTGTATGGTTCTATTCCCTCAATTACCTTCATCTATCAGAAGGGCAGAGTTGTGACCTTAAACACTTCTGAAAGGCCCCATCTCTGGTCCCACCACAGTAACAAACTTCAGCATGAGTCTAGAGGGCTCCTTCAAACCTCGGCATGTCTCCATGTTATGTCACCCTCTTGGAACTAGGGAGCCACAATGATAACAAGGAAGAGGAAATCTTATGAACATCACTGACTAAATATTAGGTGTGTTCTGAGCAAGGGTTGTATCTCAGTGGTAAAGCACATGCTTAGCATGCACAAGACCCTGGGTCCAAACCCCAGAAGCCCCTTAAATATGTCCAAAAGTAAGTTCTACTAAATCCACACTAGCATATCCAAACATGTCTACAAAGGTAAGCTGGGGACGTATGTGCTGCAGCATCAACCTTTGGAACCCTTCTGTTCTTGGTGTCACTATGTCACGCTCTGGGACTTTCCTCCTGAGGGTGGCATTTTTAATGAGGAACTCACAGGCTCTACAGACTGAAAGTAGCAAGCCTGGCCTGCTGGGCCACTCCGGGATGCACTCTGCCCGTGCAAAGACAGCTGGCGCTGACGGTGTCAGCTCATATCACATCAGCAGGAGTGGGACACCTCCAAGGCCGGGGTGGAGCTTTGGGGCTCTAACTAGAGACCCCAGTGGACTCTGGTGGGGACACTGACCAGCACATACGCAACTTCAACCAGTGTCCTCTCAGTCCAGAATAAGGACACTAACCATCGGCAGAAGTGTAAGCTGTCTGTCTCATTTCCTACATTCTGGATTCCCAAAATGTAAGCAGGTGGTTTAACCTTTAATGGCTTAAATTCGAGAATCTACAGGCTGTTTGGTGGCTCACATACTCAGGTCACATTGCAGATATAAAACTTATTTTAAAGATTAAAATAAAAATAGTTTGAACAGTTTCCCTGTGTGGGTGGAGAAAGCTGCTCCCCAAAACTGCAGGATATTGGATGAAGATCCTAGTGCTAGGGTTGGGCTATCTCCCTCACATATTGTTAAGGAGGCTTCTGAGGCCCTCAAAACAACACAGGCAACTGCCACTGCTCTTGGTTACCCATTAGAATAGATGGCAGGATTCTGTACTGAAGCCACCATATGCACCACCCACATGACATACCAAAATCAAGCCATAAACAGTCTGGAAGCTTCTTCCCCTGTTCAGCCTTCATAGTGTCAGAAAATGCTGGGGGTGATCACTGGTAGACTACTCAGCTGTGCAACCACACTAAAAGTCCGGACAAGATGATCCCATTGGTACAGTCTTGACAAGGCTGTTATGGGGTAACCAGCTGCTTTTTGGTTGGATTTCAGGTTGGCTCCATGGAAAAGAATTCACATCTGGTTCTATAACACCAATAAAGGCTCATGGCTGGGGAGGTCATGGACCCTAGTGAGGAAGCTACAGTTGTTTTGCTAAATTAACACTACGTACCAAATAAATTGCCTTCTAGATAACTGTGTTTGACTGTAGATCAGGCTCCTACCAGCCTTAGTCATGGGGAGTCTTTCTGATGTGGGCAGAGGCTCATAACTGGAGGTCATGTGATAGTTGAAGGCTCGGCCACAAATGGGACAACTGTGTCATTCTCTCGAAGGCCCAGAGAACATCATAGAAAAAGAAGTAGAATTCAAATGTAAGAGCCAGAGGAGAGTGGACTGTTGTGGAACACTGGCTTCCAGGCACGACCTGGTGGTCACTGCAGTCTTGGGCTCATAGCAGCCGTGATTAACTGCAGAAGACCTGCACAAGATTGCACCCATCCACATTCCATCGTGACCTGGGAGAACTCACCAGCCCTGCTTCTCCCAGGATTTAGAGGCAGTTAATGGTTGCTGGAGGAGGGAGAGATATTTTATCCAATGGAAACACTACTGGTTGTGCATTGATGCTCCTGTCCGCAAACCCTCACTCATGTCCCTGTGAGCAACCCTAATAGATCTCATTAACTCCATTAAAGTAGCAATGCCATGCAATAGGATTTCTTGGTCCACCTTTCAGGGCGAGGACAAGGACTGTCTCCAAATAGCTACTGCCATGCCTGTGTGTTGGCATCACCAACCCTTGGGCTGTCAGCTATAATATGACTTATTTACCCAAGTCCTGAGGCCACGCCTTTATCTTCTAAATGTCTCTCCAAAATGCTTCCGGCATCCCACACATAGTTCAAGCAAGTCTCCTCCAAGATACACAAGTTACAAATTTTTCAGCTACCTCCTAGGCCAAGCATGCTATAATAAAAGGAAGCTTTGATAACAGAGCACATTCCAGTGGGGACAAGGGGTATTTTCTAAACCTCAGTTCAAATGTTAAAGACAAAGCTATGAAGAGGTGCCTCTGACAACCTTAGCCAAATAGAGCTTGTTAGAAAAATAATTCTTGGAACCAAGGTGCAAGACTGGCTCTCCAACTGGTTAAAGGAAGATTGCATCAATCTTCATAGCTTTTCCTAAACTACTTTAGGATACTTTAAATTTTCCAGCATCTTAGTCCCTTTCCATGTCTTCACACATTCTGCCCATCATGAGAACTGAACCTATTACTACAGAAACTGAAAACAGTCCCACTAGGGAAAAGGAGGCGGGTCATGTGCTTTCTCATGGCCAATCAGATGCTGGGACTCTTGAGTGGGTAATCTGTTTATTTTCTTTGCGCTTACGCCTACATTTATCAGTTAATATATTAAACTTTGTCCATTGCTTTTTTTTCCCACTGCCTAAAATAACACCCGGCTCATAAAAAAACACAACAGATATTTCATGAATGAAGTAATATATAGTTGGATGGGGTAGATATGCAAAAGGGGATATACTAGAACCTTCTCTACAGAATTATACATAAGAAGTTTGCTCGTGTGTTCATTCAATCATTGTTGTTAAGGGAGAGGCACGATGGGCAAAGATCATTTCATTATGTGTGGAAGTGATCCCCTTCTTCCACATTGCAGCTTGCTCTCCTGGCACAAACCCTGCAGATAATCAACATCGCCATTGTGGTTGAGCAAGAAAAGACACTGTCAAAGGGGTAGATTCCGCCATCTTGACGACTGGAACTCTCAAAACTCTCAGTAAAAGGGAAGTATCGTAAAATGTCCATAGGGGTTGGATTATCAGCCCATGGTGACCAGGGGGACAAGGGGAACAGCTTAGGGACATTATCAGGTAAATGTTGCCTAAATTTTAAAGGGGTGAGGGGAACGAAAAACATGCAGAGTGCTTAATGCCAAGTCCCTTGAAATGTAAAGCAAATTAGCGAACCATTCACATGAGACGGGGGTGTCCTGATGCACACGCTCATCTCACTTTACATGTGATTCTCCGTGGAGACTGTCCCAAGTTCTTCTAGTATTACTCTGTGGCATGTGTTCTAGAGCAGCCACGGTCATAAAGCCCAGTTTATTTATGTCTGTCACAAGTTGCAACATACAGAACAAAAAATCTTATTCTAGCTAATAGAAGATGACAGAATCATTAATCCTCAGTTTAGTATGAATACATGCAATGGTTAATATTGTCCGCATGACAAGGTCTAGACTTGCCTAGGAGGCAAGGGCTGGGCATGCCTCGGAAGGATGATCTAGATTATGTTCATCAAGGAGTACATATATATCCTGTATGTGGGCAGTATCATCCCATGTGGTGGAATTCTCAACTGAATAAAAAGGAGAATGTGAGCTGAGTGCTGTATTCATCTGTCTGCTTTATGACTGCGGGTGCAATGTGACCAGCCGCTTCAAGCTCCTGCCTCCATGACTCCACCACCAGGATGGTTGTTTACTCAAACTGTGAACCAAAACAAACTCTTTCCCCTCAGTTGCTGTCAAGATATTTGTTATATCACAACAGTAAGCTACGTCACTAACACACGTCTATGAAAACAGCCCGTTCTTCCATTTTCTTTTAGCAACCTCTTCATCCACACATTGTAACTGCTCCCACTCCAATATGGTCCCCTACTTGGTGTGTCTCCCCAAATGAAGACACTAGACAGAGATGTTGAATGTAGATTAGCCTGTTCCCTTCCCATTTCAAGTTTTTACAAACTGAAGAAGAGATGAGCTTCAAAATACAGAAGCAACAGAATTACACCAAACAGCACCAAATATTAACCAGACACAAAGACACAGGAAGTATGAGGCAGGTTAGAACAGCTTGTCAGAGAAAGTCCCAAGAAGCCCATGTACAGAGACCTTCTACAGATAGATGTAATGGTATGGTGCCCCAAACCCCAAGTCAACAGACAAGAAACAAACAGGCCAAAACAATTTGGGATTTATCTAGTCTACATCCAGAATAGCCATGTCTCTTGGCTCCTCTGTCCTCCCGCTCTTGAACTGAGTGGTGATTGACAGCTGCTGGGGGATGTCTTTCTGTATGTTGTCAATATGTGTTGCTATGATTGGTTAATAAAGAAGCTACTCTGGCCTAGGACAAGTCAGATTATATCCAGGCAGAAAATCCAAGAGAGAGACAGGAAGAAGAAAGGTAGAGGAGGAGGAGACTCCAGCCTTCTGCCAAAGGAGCAACAAGATGCCAGCAGACCAGTAACACCGCAGCCACGTGGTGACAAATAGATTAATAGGAATGGGTTAATTTACGATGAAAGAGCTAGCTAGCCAGAAGCTAAAACCATAGCCACACAGTTTATAAATAATATAAGCCTCTGTGTGTTTACTTGGGACCAAGTGGCTGCAGGACATGGGTGGGAGAGATTTGTCCTGACTGGAGAAACTTCCGGCTACGTTTGGCATACCAACTTGGGGCTCTTGAATTGCCATAAGGTGTAAAAGAGCTTTAAAGGGGCTTCTAAACACAAAATGGGTTAATTTAAGATATAAGAACTAGCTAGCAATAAGCCTGAGCCATCGGCCAAACATTTATAATTAATATAATCCTCTGAGTGATTATTTTATAAAAATGGCTGCTGTCCGGGCAGAATGGGGCAGGACCAAGAAACTTCAGTCTACAATTGGCACCCAGACTTTTGGCAAGAATTTCCACACAAGACCTGAGAGAGCTTAAAAAGGGGGCTCTAGAACACAGAAACTGAGCCCAAAACAGCTTCTTAGTTGTGTCTCTCATGCTGGCCGTGGTACAGAGATGTCATGGCATTCATGGCATTCAGGCTTGAGCACAGCATGGTGAATTTACCATGGTAAACAGAGGCATCTCCAAGCCATGCAACATGCTGCATGGCAGACTTAGGTTTTACTCACACAGACAAAAATTTTCTATTCATTTTACATACCAACTACAGATTCCCCTCTCCTCCCTCCTCCCACCCCCCAGCCTTCCCTCCTAACCCACCCCTCATTCCCACCTCCTCCAAGGCAAGGCCTCCCATGGGGAGTCAGCAGAGCCTGGGACATTCAGTTGAGGCAGGTCCAAGCCCCTCCTCCCTGCACCAAGGCTGTGCAAAGTGTCCCACCATAGGCACTAGGCTCCAAAAAGCCAGTTCATGCACCAGGGATGGATCTTGATCCCACTGCCTGGGGGGCCTCCCAGACAGTTCAAGCTAAACAACTGTCTTGCCTATCCAGAGGGCCTAGTCCAGGAGTATGGGGGCTCCACAGCTAATGGTCCACAGTTCATGGGTTTCCACTAGTTTGGCTGGCCATCTCTGTATGATTGATGGAATCCTATCTCACACATAGTATTCTTGTTTTCCTACAACTCACACCCTGAGACAAGACACCACTATGGCTCCCTAACCCATGAAGCAAGGAGGGATTTCTAGCACACATCAGGTGAGCCCCTTGTCCCACCATGTCAAACTGTGCCTCGTGGTTTCCCTTTGCAGATACAGATCTCCCTTACACCAGGCATTCAGCAAGAGGGGTGGCCACTGGGAGGTTTTTGAACTGAGAAATGTTTATAAATCATGAGACCGTTGTCTAAAGGTCAAATGCACATCATCAACATTGCCATTTCATTTCCAGCAACTGTTAGTTTATCAGATGTGTGTGTGTGTGTGTGTGTGTGTGTGTGTGTGTGTGTGTGTGTGTGAATCACAACTGTTCAGACATCAGTGACTCAGAATGCTGGGAGTTCCCTGCATGTCTGGGAATTGTGTTTATAATACAAATGCCTAGTTAATAAGAGCTGGTCTTCCTGGCTTAAAGGGGAAGGGGCTGTACCAGATACTTCTCTGTTCCTCCTATGCTGAGTCAGTAAATGGGATGTGTAAGGTTTGTTTGTGCTGGAAATGAACCAGTGTATTTATAGAACCATGAAACTGCTCTGTCCATCACTGCCATGGTGAGTAGATCCTTACACATCCCTCCACATTCATAGCATGCCCAAAACCCAACAAACAGAGGGAATCCTAATGTAGGCTTGTGGTGATATATTGTGTACCCTAATAAAATTTGCCTGAAGATCAGAGAGACAAAGGAACAAGCCACTTCCACGTCTTACCTCTAGGACTTCTCAGCCTGAGAAGCCTATAGTTCCTGTCTCCTCATGCATTATATAGCTTTCTCCACCCAACCATCACTTCCTGGGATTAATGGCATGTGTGTTTCCCAAGCAAAGGCATGAAATCTCAAGTGCTGGGATTAAAGGTGTGTGCCACCACTGCCTGGTTCTTTCTCTCCTAGACTGAATCAATCTCATGTAGTCCAGGGTGGCTTTGAGCTCACAGAAATCCAGACAGATCTCTGCCTCCCAAATGCTAAGATTAAAAGTGTGGGCCACCACTGCCTGACTCCTATGTTTAATCTAGTGGCTTGTTCTGTCTTCTGACCTTCTGGCAAACTTTATTAGGGTACACAATATATCACCACATTTCCCCTTTTTGTCTAAAATAATAAAAGGCTATAACTAATATAAGAAAAACTATATACAAGTATACACAATATATACAGTCAAAAATTACATTAACAATGTCCAGTCTGTTAACATTTGACAGATTCAGAGAAAATATTGCATTATTTACCCTATTTTGGTGAGTCCAAAATGTTGTACCTAATTCATTTTCTATCCTAACTTATATTACCAACCCAAAACTATCTTTTGATGTCTTTCAAATTTATACACTTTACACCTGTTTTGTGAGTTTCTTTTCTGAATTTGTTAACAAGGAAATCGATAACTAATAACTGTCTAATCTTCAACTCCGTCAGAGACCTAAGAAGGAAATATTTACTGAGTAAGCAGGAAGTACAAATAAGCGACTTCCAAAAAAAAATATGTGAGAAATGACAGAAATAGCCAGCTGCCTAGACAGTCACCCAAGGTTTCTCTGCAACATTGGGGCATCATCTTTGGCCTACAGACCTAGCATATCTGACAGACTTTTCTGTGAAGGAGGATTTTCCAAAGGGCCTTCCTACCTTGTCTTGGCAAGGATCAGCAGTCTTTTCTTTTGTGTCCTGCTTGTCCATTTTGGACAGCATACTGTCAGTAGTCAAGGCAAGGGCATTTTCTTGCCCCGTGGCTAACTTGTCACAAAGAAAGTAAACTCCATATGGAGTTTCTTCAATATAAGGCGTGAGGAGACAGGAACTAGAGCCTTTTCAGGCTGAGGAGTCCTAGAAGTAAGCCATAGCAGTGGCTTGTTCCTTTGTCTCTCTGATCTTCCAGCAAATTTTATTAGGGTACACAATATATCACTACATTGGCTATTGTCTATGGGTGACAATTATGTGTCAATATAAGTTCGCTGACCTGGAGAAATATGCTGTTTTGGTATGGGATGTTGATAATGGGGGAGGCTACCCATGTGGAGGCTTGAGGGGACACATTGAAAATCTCTATGTATGCCTACTGCTCAAGTTTTCAGGACACTGATACTGCTCAAAAATAAAAAAATTTAAAAAAATAGCCATTCTTCCTTGAAGCTGGCATTCAGGTACATTGAGAAGGGATAGTTCCCACAGAAACACAGAAATGCATGGATGCTCAGTAGAAGACAACTTTGGGAAGTTCGAGTTTTTAAGAGAATTTAGTATTCCCTTGGAATGTTCATACCGGCTGTAAACTCTACCAGACCCCTCTCTCACACACACACACTCTCTTTCTCTAAGTCCTTTTAACTCAGTGTGTGTGTGTGTGTGTGTGTGTGTGTGTGTGTGTGTGTGCGGGCCAAAGCACATATATGGAGGTCAAAGGAAACCGTGGGTGTCAGCCCTCACCTCTACCTCATTTGAGACAGGGTCTCTTGTTTGCTACTGGGCACAGCAGCCTAAGTGACTCACAGGCTTGAGCCTCCCATATTACTGCAGGGTGCTGGGGCTGGCTTTCCTTGAGTTCAGAGGTTCCAACTCAGGCCCTCACACTCATACAGCAAGCACTTTACTCACTAGGCCACTTTTTTAACCCTCTCCCTATGTCTTTTATCATTCTGACACACATACACACACACATATACACACACACAGAAACACACACATAATCACAGGAGCACACACATACAGACATATATATACACACATAAATACACCTATGCACTCACACTCAAACACACACACACACATACACACACACACATACACACACACACACTCACACACACACAGCTACACCCAAGCCTTCTACCTCTTAAGACTCCTGAGGTTGTGAACTGAAACTAAGCAAGGCAGCCAGCATTTCCCTGCTGAAATGGACCAGCCTCTGATTTCCTCTTCCCCAGCATCTGTCATCTGAGTCACTTCCCTCTCCCGCACTCTGCTTCTTACCACCAAGCCACCAAAAAGTGCAGAGTGTCTACAGGCGTGATGGAGAAGCCGGACTCCTTGGGGATTTATTTGGTTTCATTGATGCATGAAACTGTGCACAGTGGGGAATTTAGCAAAGGCAAGAGAAAGGTTTCTTTGATCCTAAACCTGGGAGCAAAATGTATTTATGTAAATCAATATGAGAAACCATAGTTTGTCTTTCAAAATTAAATATCATTATCAAGTTTTGGTGAACCCCTGGTGGCCCCTAAAACTCCATTTAAAACAGTTCAATGTTATGGCTGAACTGGGGAAGTTCTTAGAATTAGGGAGTTCTTGGTCTGGGAGCGATCTTCCTCATCAGCCCCCTCTCCCGGTGGCACTAACACATGCAAGCACCACATACACACACACACACAGAGTTCAGCCCAGACACTTCCTATCTTGGCAGCCACTGCGATCCCCTCACCAAAGCTCTGGACGCTTCCTGCCAGTGGGCACAACCCACACCCTTTCACTAATTACTAACCATTTCCTCTTGTAGTCAGCCCTGAAATGCCTGTTTGATCTGCCTGACATGTTACACGCATGTGCTTCTGAACACAACCCCTCCTGAGGCCCGCTTAGAAATGGCAAACCTGGCAGACAGGGACATGAGCAACAACTCATTTCCTTCAGTCAGCAGCAAGGGAGCTCTACTGGGAAACTGATGGCCATAGGCAGAGAGCTCTCCTCAGGACTGACTGACTGACTGATTGATTACTAGTTGATTGATTGATCGATTGCCTATTGCTATATGTGAAAGATCAAATTAGCAGTAGCTGTCATAAATACCTTACATCATGTCCAATCAGAGGAACCATGACTTATTTAGTTCAAGACCACGATTCTGAAGCCAGAATATTCTGATAAGCTAAATTAGGCCCTTAACTGAGATTTGTGGGTGAGCGTCCTGGCAGCTTCCACTAACTTCAAGAGGATGTTGGGCTATCCTGACCAGTCAGAATGGCTGAAGTGATGGGGTGTTGACCTTGTGGACGGGATAAAAGACCAAGAGTAGATTCCCCCTTCCCGTGCTCACTTCTGTTCCTTGGACTACTCGCTGGACACACAGCCCTGGTGTTACTGCACCTGGGCACAGCCAGGGCATTTTCAGGGACACAGCCGTCTATTGCAAGATCCAGGTCTGCTATCTCCCTTCATGCTGACAGCATATGTTTTTAGGATGTCTGAAGCAAACACACACTGAATGTAACCAAAATGATTGGACCTTGACCATCCACCCAAATGTCAAGAAAGGAAGCAGCTTCTGTGCTCTCAAGTTGGCCGCCAAGCGTGCGGTCTCACGTGAACTAAGACTAAGCGGACTGAAACCGCTGAATCACAAGGGACTTACCTGCATTAAGCGTTCAAACTACTTACATTCCAGGGTGGGAAAAAAATGAACCTTCGTCGCTGCACCTCTTCAGATGCAGGTCAAATAAAAATCTCCATGCCCAGCCCACGGAGGGCGGAAAAAAATAAAACCCTTCATCAACTCTGCTGAAGCTGAGCTGCTGTCTGAGAAGATCAAAGGGGCTGTTCTCCAGCAGACTTGGTGTCTACAGTCCCCTGGCCTGCCCGTGTGGTCCCGGCCACTCCCACTTGTCCCAGCTCAGGGATGGAGTTTCTGATGACAGTAATTGTCAGCTAGCTAAGTCACCTCCAACAAGGGAGGGCAATGCCCCGCAGGCAGCAGGCAGCATGCTTCTCAGACTCTCGTGAAAACATAGCAAGGAACTGATAAAAGAAAACTCCCCGGCCTGTTTATGAGATGGCCAAGAGGCTCACTTTCTTTAGAGTAATAGCATTCCATGGCTGAGAGGAGCAAAGGGCTTCTGTCTGCTTCTGCGACTCGATTTCATCTCCAGATCCTCTCCAGGAGGAGTGAGTCCATCGCATTGCCTTAGGATACCACATGTGAGAGTCAGGGCTGTCTCAGCTCTTTCCTGGAATGGGAGATTCATGAGCTTTAAGATGGATCTTAAATCCCATCTCTTCACTGCCTTTTCTGTTCGTTTATTCAAATTTAGAGTGACTGTGGGAGATTGTGTTGGCAAGGTGAAGGGTTAGTATTAGGATGGCTTTGGTCCTGATTTACCAAAACAGCCATTAGAATAACTTGAATAAGCACTACCATGCACGTTTTTTAATTTTTACCATTAGCATACATAATGTTATCTGTTAGATTTTAATTTTAAATGATTTCTCAGAAATAGAGTTAAAGAGATGATTAACCAGCAAAAGACTCATCCATCCATTCAATCAAGCAACAAATACAGCCTCTAAGTTTCTTTGATGTATATTTTTTAGAAGAACTTGGGGGCGGAGATTCTCAGTTATCAACAACATCTTCTCCAATTGGTAATTTCTCTGACCCAGTAGCAAAATGCCTGAGAACTACATTCCCCAGAAGTCTTTGCAATCACCCTTATGCTAGGGTCCACTATGGGTGGTTCTAGTAACAGACTGGAAGGCAGAGATAATCAGTAGGTTACTTTTCTACTCTGGAGATGGTAGCTGTGGGACTTGTGTGTCTGCTCAGCAATCCAGATGCACCAGCATCCTTAGCAGTTAAACAGGATCCACCATGTTCTCATTAATTTCTTCAACCTAAGGGGGTAGTATTTTATTATAGTTACTAAACTTAAGCAAACATGCCTTCCTTTCCATCCTGTATTCCGGATCCCTCTTAGTAAATTCCTTCTCAGAAATACACGGTGGCTGGGTATAAAGGTATGTACCTGTTTGCTCTAGACCCAAGAGGCTGATGTAGGAAGATCATGAGTTCAAAGCAAGCCTAGACTACATGGTGAGTTCCAGGGTAGCCTGAGATAATAGTGAAATTATGTCTCAAATAAATAAAGGCAGGTGTTTGTCAACAAAATGCGTTGGGATACTGGCTGAGACCCATCCCACAAGTAACTAAGTGTGATGAACTACATAAGCAATGAGGCAAATTTTATTAGATTCTTTAAAGATGGTGTTGAGGTCATTTCCTGCAGTCTCAAAATGCATGGTACAACAGGGGGTTTTAATTACATAAATTCTGCTCCTACGACTCTATACAGTGGCCATATGAGTGGCCCAGTCCCTTCTCCAAACAGCTTAGGTTTCAAAGTCATGTTCGCTCTTTTGGACATTGTTCAAGTGGCAGGTTGGTTTTGTGCAGGATGTCAAATGCCATCATCAGGCTTGCATAGCGGTCCCTTGAGCTCGTGTGGCAGGTATTGGATGCCCGCGCTGTGATCCATGCCCATCACAGGATATATAGACAGAGGAGCTTCCCAGATCAACTGCTGAGCCCCAAGGGGGAGACTCCCCGATACATTCATCAAAGTCAAATGGCAGAGCACATCGAACTGGTTCATTAATTATGAAAATTCTCTCCCACAGTGACATCTTGTTAACTGTGTGAGGCTCAGCACATCCTCACGTGGCCTTTCTGTCCACGTAGTGCCACGTTTAGTATGGAATTGAAGGCTTGTTTGTTCTCTCTTTCCCTCCTTTATAAAGAAAAGGCTACTTTGTGTCCAGCCCACATCTAAATATATTCTTGTGTGTTTACATGTGCTCACTGTGTGGATAGAGGTGGCCTTGTCCCTGGAAGGAAGTTTACCACGCCAGCGTTTGTTTTACAAAGATATATAAATGGGGCTAAGAAAACAGAGCTTGGTTCCTTTGAGAAGGTTGAATTCATTCTGGGAGCTTACACACCCTGAACACTATGTGCAGATCTGGCTGCTGGGTGGAAACTTGGCTTTACTCTCCTCATCTGTTGAGGAGGGGAAAGTGACGAGAATGCGTACCTCTCTCCACCCTCTTGGAAAACAATTTTGGCTTTTTAGGACTTTTATTTCCAAACACGTGGTCATGAAAGGTTAAGAAACTCACAGAGTGTTCCATGTCTGCAGTCAGGCCCTTTACACAGGCTGAGATAGTCATTTTGTGCTGCTTGGCTTAAAGAAGAGCTCGTGAGGCCCCGCCCACTCAACCTGCCAGCCATGCTTGATCCCTGGATCCTTTCTAGACAAAGAGGCCACTGTTTGATTAGCTGTGACTTAATGACTCTGGGTTCCTTTCTTTGGCATTTCATCATAAATACACACAGGCTATTTCAATACTCCGTAGTATCAGGGTCCAAGAAGTTTTGTTTTCTGCCATCCAGATCACAGGGCTTCCATATTGCCATCTACGGAGATATGCATAGAGGCCAAATACCAGCTTTGTACACAGCCCTCAGGACCCCATCCCACTGGCCAGATCTTAGATATACGACACTCTTCACTTCAAGGGAGCTGGAGACAGTCATTGTTCAGTGTCAAGAGCCAGTGCAGTCAGCAAAGGAAGGACTTTAGAAGAACTTGGGGGCGGAGATTCTCAGTTATCAACAACAGGCACCTGTCTGTGACTAAGGGAACGATGGAGTATCTAGGCCCCTGTAACTGAGAAAAAGATGGGGTGTCTAGGCACCTGTGTCTAAGGGAAAGATGGGGTGTCCAGGCACCTGTGACTAAAGGAAGGATGGGGTGTCCAGGCACCTGTCTGTGACTAAGGGAAGGATGGGGTGTCCAGGCACCTGTGACTAAGGGAAGGATGGGGTGTCCAGGCACCTGTCTGTGACTAAGGGAAGGATGGGATGTCCAGGCACCTGTGACTAGAGGAAGGGATGGGGTGTCCAGGTACCTGTGACTAAGGGAAGGATGGGATATCCAGGCACCTATGACTAAGGGAAGGATGAGGTGTCCAGGTACCTGTGACTAAGGAAAGATGGGGTGTCCAGGCACCTGTGACTAAGGGAAGTCCAGGTACCTGTGACTAAGGGAAGGATGGGGTGTCCAGGCACCTGTGACACCCTCCCCTTTGTGTTAAGGTGCAGCATCCCCTAAATATTGACACAGAGAAGGCACCGAGCAGACTTGTTAAATAAACAGCTAAAGAAATGAATGAGTCAGACCCTTAGGGGATGCTAGCTACTCTAACGACATATACGACGGCAGATGGCAAGATACTTGTTTTCATCAGTTTCTCAGAAGTGAAATTTACTTTTAATTAGACAAATGTCAGTTTAAGGAAACATGTTTGTTGGTCAGAATCAGGACTGTAAATATCTTGCTGGTGACTCCATCATATTCTTTTGCCAACACTTCCCCAACCCAGCCACCATATTCTTTGTTAATACCTCCCAAACCCAGGCAGCAATGGAACCCTTTTGTCTTTTGTCAGAGAACACCTACAACTTAGGGACATTTGTGGAAGATGCCTCTCTTCCTAAAATGCTGGAACTTAAGACTGGAGTTAAAGTCGATGTAAACACTGGTGACGCCTCTTTCTTTGTGAATTAACAGTGAGGCTGGGAAGATGATTCAGCTGCAAAGTGTTTGCTGTGTAAACACGAGGACCCGAGTTCAGGTCCCAGCACCCACATAAAAAGCCCCAGATGGCAGCAAGTACTGCAACCCCAGTGCGAGGTTGGAGATGGGTGGATCCCTGGAGCTTGCTAACTAGCCTGTCTAGACAAATCAGTGAGCTCTAAGTTTGATGAGAGAGCTTGTCTCAAAAACTAAGGTAGAAAAGCAATTGAGGAAGACACTGACATCAGCCTCTGGCCTCCACACACATATGCATGCACACCCAAGCACACACACACACACACACACACACACACACACACACACACACACGCACACATGCAATAATAATAATGAATATATAAATGAACAGACATTAAAGTATAATGATGAAGCAGTCTTCTCAGAGTATGCCAATAACAGCTCCTCTCTGTGTTCCCGTGACTGTGAAGCGCTCACATGTTACTTGGTCCCCTTCCGTGGAAGCCTCATTTCCTTTAGAGCTTTCCCAGCAATCATGGAAGACTAGAAATGGCAGATGCCTTGCAGGTTCATCAAAGAAATGCATCTGCCTCCCGATCCTGATGTCATCACATGACTGAAGGAAAACATCAGAACGAAACCTCATGACATGATTTCATTTCTACCCGGGGTCTGGACAGCATCACTTCCTCTTTAAGTAAACACTAAAACGGAAGACTATCCAGACAGAGCATCGCAGATGGTGCGGGTGTGACCACCCTCCCAGGAAATCTGGCATTTGTTCCGAAAACAGGTCTGGATTTTGAAAGAACTCTTGACTAACACAGTCGTTCAACGTCCAGAGGTCTCTGAGGAAGTAACTCATAAAGAGGAGGTAATGGCTAGAAATCATGGTGGATGCTGCTTTCATTCATACCTCAGCTCTTACTTAAAGCAGGAGGAAAGACAGTTCCCCCAACTGTCTCTAATCAACAGGTGTCTGCTGACCACTTGAAAACTAAGCCCATGATACATTGACCTGGAAATCTACTATTTTGTAGCGGTTTTCCCTTTATCTGTTAGAAGTACAGCGGGGAGGGCAGAGAATTGTACCTTCTCTGTAATAACAGCTCATCATGAACTCTATAATTACAGGGAGACTGAACCATTTGTTTTATTTTTAAAGAAATGGAATGCCACAAAACATTGATGGAGGTCTCAGTGTTGGAGGCCATATGTAAGTGGCTTGGTCTGAGTAGAGAGAGTTGAGGAGAAAATAGTCAATCAAAAATAGCGTTGAGGGCCAGGGGTGTGGCTCAGGGGGACAGCCCTTGCATAGCATATGAGGGGCTCTATATTCCATCCCCATCACTCACAATAAATAGATAGGTAGATCAGTTGATTGATTTAAATGTACTGCATTGAATAATCTATCAGCTAACTATCTACTGCTTCCCCATCACGGGTGTCATCCTTCCATGAATATATGCTGAGTCTCTGGGAATTGAATAGACTGGTTCTCTCCCAACCTACGCAGGAATCTGTTATCATGGAGCAAAATGCAGAGCATTCAGAAGCTGACTACTAAAAAAGAATGGGGCTAGTTTTTAAAGAAAGAAAGAAAAAGCATGGGCAAATTAATAGCAGTAAATATTCATGAACAATTGATGTTTATCAGTGTGGTCACTGACAGGTTGGAGATCTTTCCAAATCTGACCCATTGCCTTTAGAAGAGGAAGGAAATCAACAGCTGAAAGACGCTGTGCTCACCAACTCACAGCGTGAGGAAGAAGCTGCCCTCCTCACATCCAGGCTGATCCAGCTCACCTCAGTCTGGTTCCTGGGAAGAAAATCCCTGGATCACAAGCACACATTCACATGTCACACTCACACACTAAGCATTGCACCAACCCCTAGAGGACCAAGAAAGACAGATGTGTTTCAAAGGATGTGACTTTGCCTTGGCAGTCTGTTTCTACTCATCCCAGAGAAACGGCAACAGACTAGGAAATGTTTCCATGCAAGTCCTGTTTGGTGAACTAGTTACTGTGACTATTTATACGGTGAAAATCACTGACAGGCACAAGGACAGCCTCATGGCTATACCACAAAAAAATCCCTCCTCCCTCAAACAGTTAACTGATTATAAATCTTCAGAGGGGAATGGGCTTCACAAACTCTGTTAGTCCTCCAGCTCCTTCCGTGAAGGATGTTAACAGGTCCCCACTGTGTGCGGGTCCTGCAGGAGTGACCACAGCTGGTTTGACTCAGTGACCACATCCAGCCTCGAGAGAACAACCACACAGCACTCCACCCCTTCCTCCATACCTTCCCCTTCTTTTCTGCCTTTGTTTGAGTCTTGGAGGGGGTTATACAGATGAATGATTCTTTATTCCCAGGAAGGGCTGATCACTGAGCCATGATGCCACAGACCACCTATTAGCAGCTGGGCTGGTTATGAGTCTTACGGTAACTCCCACCCACTGTAAA
The DNA here is from genome assembly GCA_902168325.1 of Peromyscus nudipes. Taxonomy (NCBI): domain Eukaryota; kingdom Metazoa; phylum Chordata; class Mammalia; order Rodentia; family Cricetidae; genus Peromyscus; species Peromyscus nudipes. The sequence continues at coordinate 23,441 of CABHPH010000733.1, forward strand.
GAGATGTTCCCTTCCACTCAGGTCAACAGCAAAAACGTATCTATGGCACAATTTAAAAGGCAGTTTGACAGGCACATCATATCTGTTTAACAGGACAACAGCAGTGGCTTCCCCGTGAAACATTACGATTCACCCAGCCATGATGTTTTATCCTTGCTTTCAGCATCAAATGTGGGTCTCCCCCTGGGCAGTGGACCTTAAATTCAACCGTAAAATAGCTGTTTTCACCCATAGCAGTCATACACCTGCATAGCATGCTGATGGCATTAGCATCAGGGTCCCTAACCAAGCAGGATCATGGGCAACCGTAGTCCCCCAGACACTTGCACAGCACCTCCCAGTCCTATGAATGCCAGCCAGCACAGAGGGAGCTTCTGGCTCGGCCCCAACTTCATCTCTCCAGGTCCGGAAACCAAAGCATCTCCAGCAATATAACCTTACGGCACAGTCCCAGCCTGTAGCCAACAGCAGTGACAGCAGCTGTACTGTGTGCCACTCGGACACTCTCACCGTCTTCAGTGACCTTACAACTTCTGGACGTGTCTCTGCCTCCTAGAAGGACTTTTGAATTTAAGCTGTTGTATGGTTTTCTCAATTACCTTGTCACGTATCGTCTGCACTTCCAAAAGCCTAGCAGCTGTACCTCATCCCTGCATCCTGTGAGGGCTGCTTTCCCCTCCTTACCCCTTTAGTCCATATGCACATCCTTCCGGAAGACACTCAGACTTAGGACCGTGTAATAAAACCTTTTGATAGCGTGTAGGTTCCTGAGAGCCCAATACTATCTGTTCTAAGCAAAAGGGGATTGATCTCAGAATTCAGCAGCCAAAGGATGGAAAAAAAAAAAAAAGTAAGGTACAATACAGCATGTAACCATCCTATTATTTTTATTAAGTCATTTCCTCAAAAGAACAATGTTGGGTCCCATGACATGGTGGGACGCACTTTCTAATTTAGTCCTTGATAATCCACATTCACGCTCCATGAGCCACGCTGCCTCCTCACCCTGTGTCCTCTCCCAGCTGGGCAGGGCCAGCTCATGTTACCTGTTTCTCAGCCCAGCCTAGAGCTAAGGGGTCACAAGGCTGTGTCCTCACCTGCTGCACCCTCCATTCAAGTCGACTCTAGTGACGGGCCTCTCCATGCCTGATTGGCCATACCCGACTCCTACAGGGGTCCTGAGCCAGGTGAACAATCCCTGTCCCCACAGTATCCATGTTTGCAGGGGAGAAATGTACAAAACATACTAGGGAGTGGGAATAACTGCCTACCACTGGGGCAAGTTTAATTTTTCACACTCCCAACTCTCATTTCTCCTTTCCCCCATCTGGTGAACCACTTGTCAGGACGCAATGCCTTCCAGAGACTAACAGGCAGTGAGTTTGGTTTCTCGTCAGTTTTCTTCCTGGGATTCCAACTCTGCACAGACACCCCACATTTGCTCTTAAACCTAAACAAATACTTTGTCTAGTTTTTTTTTTTCCTCCTCTTGAATGTGATGAAATTTATCGGGGGAAGTTGAGAATAGAATGCGGAACTCAGAGGGAAAGGTCTTGAAGAAAATCTGCAGCAAACATCCCAGAGCTGAGCGCTGAGGCTCGGGGAGCAACATCAGCCAGAAGTGACCGGACAGACCTCACAGGACAACTCCCTGTGTGTGCCTGAGGCCCAGGGCTGGCCAGGTCCCATGAGCACGAGGCGACTAGCTTGGGGGCAGTTAGACACACCAGTGGACTTAGAAAAATGTTAGAGTTGACCTTCTGGACACAACCAGACAGACAGGAAGAGAGCAGCAGACAGAACCTTTGTCCCCTCTCTGTGCTGTTTCCCAACTGAGACTTTGATACTTGGGGAATGCCGAAGCAGCGCGGGAACATTAAAAGGCTGATGTGCGCACGGGTCCAAAATGCCTCTCAGCAAACACCAAAAGCAGAGGCAGCCCAAAGCTCAGGAAACTCGGATTCCACTCCATTTGAAAACGTTAGGGGCAGTTCTCATCCACATGAAAAGCTGACATTCAGAAGTGCATTCATTTTCATTTCAAACAGACTTTTAAAGTTAAATTAGTTCCCTTTTAATTCAATGTTTTGAGAAGTTCATAGATGAGTAATGTACTTACATTATTTTCCCTTCCTCTGCTCTCTCCAATGTTGTCCCCACCCACATTCAAATTCATGACATTTTCTTTATTATTGTTACATACATACATATGTGTATACATGTATATATATTTCATGTATGTGTGTGTATACATATGTGTATACATATATCCACAGCACACTTGTGGAGCCCAGAGGACAACTTTATATATACAGTTACTTCTCTCCTTCTACTTCACTTGGGTTCCAGAAACCAAACTTGGGTTTCTAGGCTCACAGGGAATTGCTTTATCCATTAGCAATTTTGCCAGCCCTCAATGTTTGAGACAGGGTCTCTCTACGTAGCTCAGGCTGTCCTGAAAATACATAGACCAGGCTGTGTAGCATGAATTGTTAGAAGGTCTTATTAATAAAAACAAACCCAGAGCCAGGTATTGGGGTGAATGCTGAAAGATCAGAGAAACAGAACAAGCCACAGCTAACCTCACTTTGCCAATTCCTCAGCTGATCTCATTTCCTTAAATTGGAAGCCTGTGTCCTCATCCAAATGGATCTCAGCTGAACCACTACTAAAAGCTAAAAGCTTAAAAAGGCTCTAGTTCCTGGTCCTCACGCCTTACATACCTTTCTGCTTCCTGTCATCGCTTCCTGGAATTAAAGGCATTTGTCACCATACCTGACTGTTTCCAGTGTCACTTTGAACTCACAGAGATCCAGATGGATCTCTGCCTCCAGAATGCTAGGATTAAAGATGTGTGCCACCATTTTCTGGTCTCTATGTCTATCTAGTAGATGTTCTGTTCTTTGACCCGAGATAAGTTTATTAGGATGCACAATATATTGGGGGACACAATATCACCACAAAGCTGACCTAAAATTCACAGGAATCCACCTGCCTCTACCTTCCAATTGCTGGAATAAAGGCATTCGCCAGCACTCCTAGTTCTCGATGTGGTTTTGATTTGCATTTTTGTATATTTATTGGGTATTTATACATGCTGTCTATTCAGCTCATTTTGTTCATTGTTATTTTGTTAATTGGATTGTTCGTGCTTGGGGTTTGGGGGCTTTTTAATATTCTGGATGTTTCTCTCCAGTTAGATGGATAGCGTTTGACCACTCTGTAGGCCGCGTCATTGTTTCCTTTGCTGTACAGAAGCTACAGACTTTAAGGCTTGACTCCTGCTTGAATCTTGCTGTTACCCTGAACTATTAGACTCTGAAGACCACTGCCTGCACCTGTGCCTTAAATGTTTCCTTAGTGTCAAAGCTCCGTTAAGCTCATGTTAAGGCTGTCGATCCAGGCTGAGTTGCTTTTTGATGGTCAGGAGTGAGGGATCTGCTCTCACAGTTCCACCTGTGGATATCCCCTCCCCAGCACCACTTGTTGAGGAAACTACAGAGACTAGGCTTTTCAGTCACACGGGTGGGCCAAAGTCTGTCACCAAGCAGCGTTAGCACAGTGCGCTCTGTCTGCTCAACATGATCACGTGTACAAGCTGGCAAATACATTGTCAGTTCAACAACCCTCAGAAGGTTCCAGGACTCTACATGATGAGCATCTATGCACATCACTAAAGTCTACACCAGCTCATTTAAATTCTTCCAGAATATAAATTCTCCCTAGAATTTCCACACAGAGAGGAATGCCTAACTCCAACTAAAGGAGATGAGCCCTCTGTCTCTTCTGCCTGTGAAATCACCAGCTTTGCCCCAGACCCCTGGGTAGACCAGTAGTCCTGAGTACTTAAAACTGCTGTCAAGTGCAAAGGGAGGCATTTTACAGCCTGAAGGGTTCCACCCAGAGCATTGCAAGCACTGTGTTAGCAGAGGTTGGCATGGGTTTGGAGAGACACCTAGTGGCCAGCTGAGGAAAACAGAGCAGCTTGGACAAAGTGACAGGGTGATTTTATTTGATAAATAACCAGACGTCTACAGTGTGGGATTACTTGTATTAAATAAATTTTAAAAGCCTCACGTTTAAAACAGAATATGCCTCAAAAGAAAATCAACTTATTTCCTTTGCTATTTGAGACGATAACTTTCTGAAACATCTAAAATAAGCAATATTGTGTGGCAGTAACTGCAAGTCTGCAGCACTAGTCAGGTGTTGTTTCCTTTCTTGGCTTTTCACAATCACCAACAGGCTGGGCGACAAAAAAAAAAGCAGTGTTTTTTTTCTGGTTATTAATTATTATTAAATAATCAGAATGATTATTTCCATATCTACTCATTTACCTGTGAATTTCATAATTTTGGTTTTTTAGCATGTGAATTAATATTCCATTATTATATTTTTAATTGAAATAGAATTACTTTACCCCCTTCAACCAACCCCTCCTAGGTCTCCTCCCTCCAACCCCTTCCATCCCCCCACTCTCAAATTGATACCCTCTTTTTCTTTATTACCGTTAAATACATATGTACGTATGTGTATGTATGTGTGCGCACAGAGAGATAAATGCAATCTGCCGAGTCCATTTCTGTTGTTAGTGTGTATGCTGTTTTAGGGCTGACCACGTGTTGGGTAACCAGTGAGGGGACTCCTCTCTGGGAGAGGCTAACCTCCTTCTCCCAGCTGCCCTTCTTTGCCTGTAGTTGTCTAGGAGTGGGACCCAGTGAAATTCCTCCTTTTCTTCATTAGCACATCATTTACAGCGCCATTGCCCTGGTCTTGTTTACACAGCCGTTTCTAGGAGAGACTTTCACAGCGGACTCCTTGATATTCTGGCTCTTCCAACCTTTCCACCCACTCTTCCTTGATGTTTACGAAGCCACACATGCGGGAGCTGTGCTACAGACAGCGACGTTGAGGCTGGGCTCTCCACAGTTCGTCGGGCTCTGCATTGTGTCCAGGTGTGTAACTAAAATAAACACTTCTGAAAATTTTAGAAATGGATGTAATTCTTCTTAATTAATCAGTTTGAACAACTGACTTACCAACTAACCAATGCTGAATACAAAATCACACATTCTGAAGCAAGACTTTGAAATACCATCAAACATCTTGAAGCTTGGTGACTTTCTCTACTAACAATGGAAAGAAATCTGTGTGTGCATGAGTGAGCGCGCGCGTGTGTATGTGTGTGTGTGTGTGTGTGTGTGTGTGTGTGTGTGTGTGTGTTTACCTGAGCCTGTTGGAGCATATTATTTGAACTGCATCCTAATTCATTGCATATGTAAAGCAGTACATACCGGATCACACCAGCACACATCCCTTCTCAATTATAAGGAAAGAAAAGCAGCTCTACATTTTTTGATTATTATTTTTTGTCCTCCTGACAATCTCATGTGTATCTATTACATTCTGGTTTCTGTCACTCTCACTCTCTTACCTCCCTCTAACCACTATCTCACACACACACACACACACACACACACACACGCAGACTCTTTCCCATCCTCATGTGTTTCTGTTTTGTGCCCCGCTGAGTTTAACCAGGGCCATCTGTGTGTCCAGGGTCTGCTGCTGCACAGGAGCGTGGTGAGCTCGTCAGAGGGTACAACACTGCAGACGATGTTTGCTCCTCCCCCGGAATCCATTGGTAGCTCATAGCTCAGCAGGGGAGGGTAAAGCCGCAGGAGCCCCTCCCTCATCTGTGATTGACAGGCCCTGCGCTGGCAGCCACACTGGCTGTGTCCTGCCCAGAACAAGTCACAGCTCTTCTCCCTCTCCCCGCTCTTACGTCCTTTCTGAGCCTTCCGTGGGGTGCTGTGAACATTCATGAAGGGCTAAACTCGCAGTCATCCCTGCTTGAGGAAACTCTTTGCTACACAGAAGACCTGGAGAAGCCTGGGACAGCCACTCAGGGAGCTACCTGCCTTCCGGGAACAGCTGTTGACAGTTCAGTCACTGGACACACCATCTCTGATAATAATAATCATATCAGACACACAACTGGTGATTGGGTCCTCAAAACAAGTCTGTTCATCCCTGAACTGGAAGGTGTCAGCTGCCTGAAGAGGAGGCAAGGTCAGCGCTGCTCGGCCATGGGAAATGCCTTATGCTTCAAACACTCAGATAAACTATAGAGCAATAGTGGCTAACCAGTTTGATGATTTTTATTCAATAAAATTTTTAAAAACCCTCCCTGCACACTGAACCTTCTTCTGTGATTCAAACAAACGTGGAGAAATGAATCCCACAATTCGAGATCTGAAGTGACGTCATTTTTTCAAAGGAACCTTATGCTTCAAAAAAATGGGCTGGAGCCAAGCAGTGGTGGCGTACACCTTTAATCCCAGCACTCGGGAGACAGAGGCAGGTGGATCTCTATGAGTTCAAGGCCAGCCTGGTCTACAGAGAGAGCAGGACAGCCACCAAAACTACACAGAGAAACCCTATCATGAAAAATTTAAAAAAAAAAATAGACTGGAGAGATGGCCTGACCCTTAGGAGAACTCGCTGCTCTTTGAAGAGACCTGGATTCAGTTCTCAGCATCCACATGGGAGCTCACAACCACTTTTAACTCCAGTTCCAGGGGCTCTGATGCCTCCAGGGGCAGGAGGGTGGGCACAGGTAACATGTGTGCCTGTGCAAGCAGAGGCCGGTGTTTGAGGTCAAGTGTCTTCTTCAATCAATGCCAAGGCAGTCTCTCGTTTCAAGCCAGAGCTTGCAGATCCCGTGAGTGCAGTGGGCCAGGATTACCGGAAGGCTGCCATGCTCGCTGCCTTTGACTGGAGCGGTGGGATTTGAACTCTGCTCCTCAACAGGCACAGCCAGCGCTTACCCGGCGAGCATCTCCCCTGCCCACGCATTTCCACCAAGGTCAAAGAAAATTCAGTAACATGAGGAAAGATGTGCACAGCCATGTTCAGGAAAGGAAAAGTGGGGATCAGAATACATGTTACACAATGTGTATTAATCACTCACAGTGACTCTATCCATGCATAGAAAACTAAAAATATGTCAAACAATGGTAGACAGACACATATGGTGGCTGATTTCTGCACCATGGGTGTTTTCCAAGTTTATTAAAATTATCTTTCCATACTATTTTTTTCATAGAAAGCTTTTTCTCTCATGGCCTGACCAGTTATTAAAAATACAGACATTACAAGAATATCTAATTACTTCTGTATACAAACTTGCTAGCCCATGTGAGAAAAATTAATGGCCAGACCCAAAAGTCACTGTAAATTCTGCAGTGGAACTCATGCAGGCTTGGGATATCCCTCTGCAAGCAAAACTAAACACAATCCATAGGCTGTTATCTATAACTTGAGCAAGGGTAGTTTTTGGCACCCGGTTCTGTTTCCATTTGCCGTAGAAATACAACCTCTCCGTTTGTGTTCTCCATTGCTTTTCGCTAGGTGGATAAAATGACAAGTTATATGGAAATCAAGTTGAGGTCAGATTACCAATATTGTGTGAGTGGCTAGAGGTCACAGTTACCTTCACAGAGAACCCTGAAGCCCAGGGTACATTTCTACACATTCAGCATTCAGCATTCTACTTCCCAATTTCAGCTAACGAAGAAAAAAGTAAAAGAGGTCCCAAGCTTAGAATCAAGCCTATGTTTCATTGACACAGGGAAAGAGGGCATGAGCAGCTACAACCAAGGCGCTTTGGGTGGCAAGTTCCTTGTATTTTATGGACATTTCAAAAGGAAAAAAAAAAAGGGCAGTCAGTTTGATTAAACTTAAATAATTCCAGCTGCATGACATTAGACAGAAAAACAAATTTCATACTAGAAGAGGGGGAAAAAATCCTCAATATGCTGTGTGGGCTCCCAGCATTTATTATTTTTCATTTCGTGAGCATCCAATGTGCTGGGCACAGTAAGCTGGCCCCAGGTCCCTGGAAGAGAGGGTCCACTTCTTTCTATTTGTTGACTGTTTTTCTGCCGGGTGTGGCCTGTCCCGTCCTTGCCCAATCCTCTTGCTCCTACTCCAAGGTGCCTCTTATGAACTTACTCTCAAGCACAGTTGAGCACGTACAGCGCTGGTTTGAACGTGGTTTGTTCCTGCTAAACTCCAGTGTCACAGCGTTGGGAAGTGACAGGGACATTAAGAGATATGCAGCTTGTGTGCATATGGGCTGCACTGATTGGACAGATGATAGACAAAGAGACAGACAGAGAGAGAGAGACAGAGAGACAGAGACAGAGACAGACAGACAGATAGGGGACATGAAGCTGAGATGGAGATACAATGGGGAAAGCTGGAGGAAGAAGGAAGAGTGATTATAATCAAGATACATTATATGCAGGTATGAAATTTTCTTAGAATAGAAAAAATAAGCAGGTCATGAAAAGCCCTCAGGAAGAGAGCGATGCTGCTATCTTACTTCTTATCTGGCTGAGTTCTCCCTCTTGCAGAACTGGGTCAGTTACTGTGACAAGAGTGTACTGTGTTCCATCCTCCTTGCACACACCTGTCACCCGGTTAAGAGGCAGCGTGAGGCCTTCCTCAGAGAGTCTTCCAGAGAACGAAGGATGGAGCCAGTCAAGGTGGCAGAAGAGGTTGAGAAGACTTCAGCAGATACCGTTACTCCTGATACAGCGTCCCGGAGAGCAATGGCCGCCGTCTAAACACAAGCACCATCGATGGCCTCCAGCGCATAAGTCGTCTCAGTTGAGATCAAGGTTTCCAGGCCCTCTCATCTGTGAGTTTCCCACAAGCCCATGCGTCAGGCAACTGTCGACATCTCAGAATGGAGAGGTACTCACTGTCAGAGTGACAGACTGAACAGGGGGAAGAAAGAGCCTGTGGAAATGGACAGAGGCGGAGGCAAGCTCACGCAGCCCGAGCTGGTGACTGGGAACTGCATTTTCCTTTTGTTTTCCCAATAAAAAATAATTTACTAGCATACATTAATTGCATAAAATAATGGATTTTGTTGTGACATTTTTATACATGTATGTAATGTACTTTAATCATGATGCGTTTTCTTTCCATCTGACATGTGCGGGTCCATATAGAATGTCTCACCTGGCTTCTCTTTGTGTTTAGTGTAAGTGCTGAGGCTCCCAAGAACCTCATCAGTTTTGATCCTTAAAGTGGAAATGCACAGACTAGGAGCTCCAACACATTCTAGTTCAGTTTCTTCCCAGTCCTGGCTGCCATCAAAATCAACAAGGAGTTGCCCAGAGTTAGTAGTCGCCTCTGGAGAGAAGAAATGGCTTACTCATGGGAAGGAGCCCAGGGACAGAGTTCTGCATAGTGTGAGTTTCATATCCACGACCACCAACTCCCAACACCGCAAAGAACGCAATATTCCGAGGAGCATGAGTGAGGACATCCTTACCTACGTGCTCTTGGGGAGAATGATCCACAGACTGGGAATAGAAGTGTCGTCTCAGGAAATGCTGTGGGTGCCCATGAGTGGCCTGTCTTGTGAAGAAGGAGTAGAGGGAAGGGATGATGTCCAGTCAAACCAGAATCTGGTAAGTATTCTTCCTTCTCCAAGACTCCAAATGTGCTCCTGCCATGAAAGCAGGGACCTCGCTGACCAAGGTGACTGTGGTTGTCAACATTCTCATGTCACAGTGGCCCCTCCAAAGGCCACCTAGGATTTTGGGATGTATCACATAAGCCAATGACTTCCATGGCAGGGAATTTTGTTACACTGAGGGGTTTCAACCTAAGGTACGGATTACATAAGACCTTAGCAGATAATTTCCCAAACCTTTGTAACTTGTCTTTACATGGGATTTTTTTTCTGTTTCAGAGGTACAATAGGTTGTTTTCACCAACAATCAAGGCAAAGAAGTGAGTAGAATTACCTAGATGTTGCTCTTGGGAGTCAGCACAGATCACGAGAGAACTGTCAACAACCTTTAATTCTATTTTCCAGGAAAGTTCAGTCCGTGTGCGACCAGAGCTCATTAATTACAAGGCAGCCAATCAGTAGGGGGGCCTCTGTCACCAGGCAAGATGTGACTCTATCTAGGTAAACAACGTGAAGAAATTCATTATCAACGAGTAAACACAAAGAGTTCCAGGAAACAGATCTCAGTATTCCTGCCTTTTGTCTTGTTGGAACCAGGGCATGGAGCTCACACTTCCAAACAGGAAGTCCATTCTGACCCTTGCTTCTAACAAGTGCCCTGACATGTCAGGGAAGCCGAGAGTTGCCGGCTGAAACCAAAGACTATACTGGCAACCCCTAAAGGTGCCCGTGGTAGTGGCCTACGCACAGCCAGAAATACAACACACCTTTGGAATGCACCTGGAGAAGAGTAATGCTATATTCACTGGGACCAAGTCCTACTGGGGATTATCCTAGGGTCTGAAACCTGACGCTTCCTAGTCTTCCATAATCATCATCCCAATCAACAGTAACTACCGAAGCCATTCTTCCATCCCCAGTACAGTTCCATCCGTTCCTCTGAGGCTCATCAAGTCCTTTGTATCAACACTTCCTCCCAGAAGGACCTGGAGGCTAGCCACCCCCATGAGAGCCTGTCATATACTCATGTGTCTCCTCGACATCTCAGCTGTGCCCTGACCTTGGGGAGGACGGCATGAAGAAGGCTGTCTGATTAACTTTCCACTTATAAGCCAATTACTTTACTATTGGCACCTTCATTCTGCAATCGTTGACATAAAATCTTTTACAAAACAAAATGTAATAGATGAGAAATCGATCGGCGTTTTTAAAAGTTTGCTTTGAAGGCAGCTGTAAATATGAAGTGCCCTCTGAGAAAAACTTCCTGTCTGTAGAAAGTTCTGGATCTCAGAACAAGGCCATGAGGGGTGTGGAGGCAAGGCCACATCCAGTGAAGGAGTAGAACCCTTTCTTGGTTGTGTTTAACTGCGTTGATTCACAAATACTACTTTTCTATCTCCCAGGAGGGAAACGACATTCCCGTGCACCTGATAAAATGATGGCCAAAACTCCTGTAAGGACAATGAAGTTTCCTGTTCCCCTCAAAGGATCTCTACATTGTGACACACACTCTCAAGCCCACCACAGGCGTCCAATGCATCCTCTTCAGCTAGTCGTCAAATGACGCCATCTAGTGACGCTTTCGCTAAGCTCCCCATTAGGTCATAGCGGCTACCGGGGCTGCCCAGCCCTCTCTCCTCACTCTCTACCCAGTACTCTTGTAGTCCATGTTCCCCAGCTTCTGCCCACTTCTCCCCCACTTTGCTTGCTGAATGCCCCACCCCCACTCCCCGACAGAGTGTCAGTGAGGACACGTGGCTTTTGGAGGCTTCTACAAGACAGACCGGTAAAGAGCAGGCACTCAGTAAGTGACCTGAGCTGTTTAAAACGGACAGCCCAAATGGCATCACCCACTAGTCACCCTTCTCTCCACGGTGGTAGACAGTGGTGCAGTCATTTTCCAGGGGATCCAAGAGCAAAACACTGGGAGCAGAACTGACTCACTTGTGCATATTAGTTGAAAGCCGGAAGCTGGGCTCAGGGACCATGATCCTGTCCGCACACCCCGAAACTCTAGAGATGGGTGGAAAAACACTCCTTACCAGCTGCTTATGAGTCATCAATGAGTCAGGTCCTGGGGCCTGCTACACGGGCACACAATCTGTGTACTTACATGGGACCCTGCATCCAGAAGGGCCCACACCTGATCTCATATCCCACTGTCCCTGTCTGGAAATTTTTAATAATTTTCTCATTGAATTTGTGTTTGGGGAAGTCCAATGAGACAATGGTGCATGCATACATGCAGAAGAGACACACTATCTAAAGAGGAATGATTTGTGGCCTAGTATCTTTACAGCGTGTTTATTTGTTTACAATGAAGTCTCATTGTGGCCCAGGCTGGGCTGGATCCTCACTATGTAGGTGAGGATGACTTTGCACTTCTGATCCTGCTGCCTCTACCTCCTGGGTGCTGGGGTTACAGGATTGCTTTAAGGAGTGCTGGGGAATAACCAGGGCTCCCAGCATGCTCTGGAAGACTCCATGGCACATGCTTTTTTATTATAAGTTTTTAAGTTAGCATATCAAGTAACAGGTCTCAACATGGCATTCCACACTGCGTGTTACCCCACTTTGTACTGACTCTGCCTCCCTGTGGTGCCCTCACAGTGAACAGCCCCAGATTACAGAGTGGGCCTAAGTGTCCATTCTTTCACAAGGCTGACAAGAACTTCCTGAGGTAGAGGAGACTCCGTTTTGTCTTATGGGTCTGTTCTCCCAACTGATAGGGCCGTGGCTGTCTTTTTGGCTGGCAACGAAAACCCAGCAACACTCTGACTCAATTAAATCTGAAATTAAAGCAAGTGATGGGAGCGATGAGTTGCTCTGGAGGAAAGAAATTACTTTATAAAAATAATTCCCGGAAGCATTAATAAGAGAAGCTGGGAAACTGTTTTGTTATTCAGAAACAATTTCGGCTTCTGCCTGAGCCCTGGTTGGTGCTGGATCCTTCATTCTCCCTCCAGCTATTTCCTCAGCCACTGTGGCCTCCATACAGCTATCTGGCGCTACGGACCCAGTGAGAGTCTAGTCACACAGCACACAGTAGGTCAGTTTGAAAGTGGACCTTGTCCTGCTAGAGGCAGACACATTTCCCAGACAGCCTGTCCTCATCCACCTGATGTCAGTCTCCAGAGTGGCCTCCGGGGTACAGAGTTGGGATGCCACACTCGGGTTGTTATGTCCCCACAAGGGCAGCCTTAGGCTGAATTTGATTCTGTAACCAGATGAGTTCAGCAGGAACAGCAAGAGTTTTGAAACTAATCATCTGCATACACCTTCAGCAACACGAATGACACTCCTACCCTGTCCCTCTATAGAGAAATGTGCCCCTTTAGGAAGCAGCCAGTGAGGCACATCCCTCCACAGACTGGGGAAATGGCACTTGGAAGGGCAGGAGGACTAATGTCCACATCCAGGACCTTTTGAGCACCTGGGCAGGGTTGTGTGGCAGTGGAGCCAAGCTGGAATTACAGCAGCCGGTTCTCCAGGGGACTCTCAAGTTACAGAGCTCATTCTGTGGAAGGCAGAAAGTAAATAAAGCAGGGTTCCTGTAAATACAGAGCCCAAGAAGGGAACAACAGAAGGGCAGGGCTCTCACAAGCACAAACGAAATACGAAACCTGAAGGGAGATCAACCGCCAAGCCGTGGCAGGGGGATCCAGCGGAGAAAAGACAACTACCAGGAAGCCCCAGATCCTCAGAGCGTGTCCCCACGCAGCACCCCACCCTAGTGTTTTCTTGCAGGAAGTGCCAGCCCTGTGCAGTCAACCATTCCTGACAGCTTGTCCCCATGGTCTCCAGACAAGCCGTCATCTAACTAGTCTTCTTGCTAAACTTCCTCTTTGAGCATCCCTGTCTCTCAAACAGAGCATGCACCCTGATTCAATCGAAGGTCAGTGTTGGCCTTCTCTTCACATCATCTGCTCACCTGGTACCCTTCCTTCAGCTGTTGGCACCATCCACCACTCCTCTCCAAAAGTGCATTCAGCCTTCACACCTACACAAAATGCGGCAGCCTTTCCCCAGTATCTGACAGTGTCTGTTGCTGATGTTGTTAACGTAGCGTCATACCCTAGAGAGCCTCAGAATCATCTTCCAACTGAGAGATTGCTTCCTGGTCTGTGCAGCTACAAGATCGCCCACTGTGTGTTCACACCACCATGTATTTAGCCCTTCCTCTCCTGGTTTCCGTCTCCTGCTCTTTTGAATGAGGCCGCAATGAGCAACATCGTGCGTGCATCATTTTGTGCATGCATCATTTTGCGCACGCCCCAGTCTGACTATAAAATCAATAAAAGCAGGATAACAGAGGCAGAGGTCACTCAGTGGACAAAAATGCTTGTGTCACAAGCCTGAAAACCTGAGTTCTATTCCCACAACCCATGGTAGAAGAAGACTGACTTGCACATGCACACTGTAGCATACACATTCCTGGTAGCACTAGCACACACACGCGCGCGCGTGCGCGCACACACACACACACACACACACACACACACACACACAAAATGATAATAATGAAGATAAGAGAATTAAAATGAGATGACTACTTCCAAGTGTAAATACATTAGTAATTTTGATAAATCATCATTCACAGATATTGCAATGTAAAATCTCATTTTGAAAATCTAAAATATGAACAAAAAGTACGTTTGGAGATGTGGAACAAGCCTGAGACAGAAGTAACTGAGTCCTGTCAGTTTTCAGCCACAACAACAGAAGGCTTTTTTCCCTTTTGTAAAATACAGTATTTTATTAACTCTTTGAAAAATTCATACATGCATACAATAGCTTTTGGTCATATTCATCCACCACCAGTCCCTCACTTCTCCCAGATCCACACCTCCTGGCTCCCTCACACTACACATTTTTTAATAACCCTCCAAATCCAGTTTGTGATGCCCACATCTGGGTGTGGAGCCATCCACAGGCTCACAGTCAACCTTAAAGAAAATTGACTCTCCCAGACCCAGCAGCCCTCATCTACCCATAACCCCTCAGCTAGTGGGGGGGGG